>JAAAYG020011090.1:0-35932 GCA_009936455.2 Tomocerus minor
CAAAATATCATATATTATAAAAAGTATGTAAATAGTAGTATTTACATGCATTTTAGTAGCATATGATACTTTTACACTAGCCTGCCTACTCTGTCTATGCATATCTATTTCCCCCCTTCGCTTCTATCTTTTACACACAGCATCAACCCATGAGGAATCAAACCTTTCCCAAATAATTCCAAACTAAACAACCTACACAATAATATTTCCCATATACTTTCAGCCTGCCAGCGATAATCAGTTCCATGACGGATCCATCCGCTCTTGTAATTCCCTTATTCCATGACGGATTCAATCAAAAACCAAGGGCTTTAAAATTAAGTCATTGTATGGCTCATAACAATACACTACTGCATACTGTGTGTGCATCTGCGGCTATAGTACCTACTAATGACGAGTATATACAGTAGCCAGATAAAGCAATGATACCTAGAAAGGATTATAGGTTTTAAATTCTCAGATTTGTGTATTTTTGACGAAAATATTTTTCACGGTCATAAAACTTGTTTCTCAGTTTTAAGCAGAATCACAAGCATGAACAAAGCTGGTTGCAAACACTGATTGTGAGTTGGCTAATGTTAGACATTTTCATCTATTCTCATTATGTTGTTACTACTCAGCAATAGTCACTTTTACATTGCTGCACCCATCTATTAGGGAAATCTATTAGTTCATTCCCAGAATACCATAAAAGATGATCTTTTTGTTGGAATAAACTGTATGCTGCATGTAAACAGTAAATTAGACCATTTAAGCAAGGTGTTTTGCCGATGGATGTATTACTGTTGCCAGTTTGTGTCTACAGTTATCTGTGGAGGTTTTAACAATGTGGGGCTTTCATGAACTATTGGTCTTCATTTCCTTCGTTGCTAATTATAGTAATTAAGGTGTCGTAGTTTTTAGTTACTCTGGACTTGCTCAAATGCACAAATATTTATTTCCTGTCAACCAAATGCAAATTATGTCTTAGAAAGATATTCTCAGAATCAGATCATTAAGGGTCAGAAGATCATGATGTTACATTACTGTGGACACAGATTCCTTTAACTACCAAAAGCATAACCTTTTCTAGTAGATATCTCTGCAAAAGGGCTCCAGCTAGTTTCGACATTTGGGCTTTGTTACGTGACATGCTTAAGAAAGATATTATTGGATGTTTCCAGAAATAGGGCGGAAATAACTGCTTATGCTTGGGCTTTGGAGTAAATACGATTAGGTTAGGACGGTATAAGTGGCTAGGACGTATCATAAAGAGCAGAAAGTCTCACTCAATTCCTGCACCATGCATATATCACACCATGTGCTTAGCCATTGTAATAAATATGCTATTATTGGACCTTTTTAAATCTTCGGAAGTTCCAGAGCACAAGTAAATATTAATTGCTTGGTGTAACTGCCCTATTCTTTTAATGCAATTGTATTATTTACAACGATCTGACGCAACAATTTTTACAGACACCATATACCTTAGCATTTCAAGTGGCATCACAAATCACATATCATATTCATAATGAAAACTTGTGAAGGTTTTTAAAGATTTACTTTTTTACTAGCACTTTAAATGTAGATATTTGTCCTTTAGCAGCATCATACATATGCAGCTCTATTTAGAGAAAAGAGAGTTCATTTGATCGTTCTTTATGGAATATATATAGCTTTTTACTAAGTATGTAACAGGTGATGTTGTTTTTATCTCACTTGTATTTTTCCGAACTTAAAAACGTCGGCGGCTATCTAATAGAACCTCGTTAGGGTCATTTAGCTTAAAACATCATTAACATTAACATAATATATTGGTTAAGCATACTTTATTTGGTAACACTCATAAAAATAAGACTGTTAATGGCCTTTGCCTTCAGCCTTGCCAGAGAAAATAAATTATTTACTAAATTATTTTCTGTATGCTCTCTACATGTCTTTTATATATATACTCTAACTATAGAGTCAATACTACGACTTGGCACGCTAGTTAAGAGATTGTTCATCAGATTGCATATGAAGTATCATTTGGTTAGTAAATAAAAATGAAAATTCCAACAGTTGTCATTTATTTTCTGTCCACGCACGAGTAGGGTCAATAGTGTTCCAAGTGTCAATCTGAACAGATCACATACACAGGAAAGTGACAATAATATCATTAATGAATAGTTTCTAATTTTGTTCGCAATTAGGGACTAGATAATATATAAAGCAATTTATGATCGCATTAGCAGTCAGTGTAGGTTTGACTGTTCGCATAGAAATCGCAGTACGAAAAAAGCCTTGTATTACACTATGCGCCAAAACGATCTTTAGAACAAAATCTACGCTACACTTGCATTTGTTACACTATTGGGAAAATCGGGAGTTGAATCATAAACAATTTCTAAAATGTGTAAACTTAGGAGTTTTAGTTCGGGAATCCAATTCTTAGCTATAATATACTGCACTTCCTCATTTATAACAGAGGCAGCCGAATCAGTAAAATCTACAGAGCAAGAAGCTTTAGCTTACATCCGAGAATTAGAACCAAGATATTCCCATGCATGCAATTTGCAAGTGACGGCGAGATGGGATTACATAACGAACGTAACCGAGGGAAATGAGAACGCATCTGTAAGATAAATATATTTTCAGTTTTAAGTATCTCTTAATGCTAAAAAGTTTCAAATTGGATTATCGTGTTTGTAGACCATTGCAAGTAATGCATACTTCAAATTTCAATCGGATATTCAAGCAGAAATTCTACAAAAGTACCCCAACTGGAGGGAGTTTACTGATCCCAGGTTGAAAAGGCAGTTCAAATATTTATCTATACGAGGTCCTGCCACAACCCCACCTGGGGATATTGCTAGAGTGAGTCAATTATAAAATGATTAGCTCCATCTTTGTAGGCAACATTAAAAATCTACTATACATCTGTGGTATAGTGTTAAATGTAAAGTTTTAAATGATTACATTATTTGTAGAGTAATGAGCTACTTAGTAAAATGGAGTCATCTTATGCAACTGCAACTGTGTGCGAATACGGAAAACCAACTAACTGCAATCTTCATCTAGAAGGCACATTTGCTATTCAAAATTATATTTTTAGACAACGCTTCATGTACCGAAGATTTTTAATCTAAAGTTTTGTCCATAAATAGATATTGAAGAAAAATTATCCACTCTTACCGACTATGATGAACTGGCCTATTACTACACAGCATGGTAAACCTTATTAACTCATTTCATAGACATTTTCAAAACCGTATGAAGGAAAATGGCAACTTGCTGTTAGTACATGAATGACATTGACAAATATTATGACATTGTCGGCAGGCACAATACTATGAACGCAGCAGTTAAACCAAGTAACTACAACCAGTTTGTAAAATACGAAAACACGATAGCCAGAGCAAACGGTAAATATATATGAAATGTAAAACGACATTTGTCTCATCGAATTAAATCACAAATTGCATGCAGATTTAATCGTGGGTTAGTATGTAATCATGATTCATATGAAGGATTTGAGGATATGAGTGACATGTGGTCAGCTGCTTACGATGACGAAACAGCAAACTGGACGGCAAAAGCATTTAAAGAGGAAATGCTGTCCATATGGGATCAACTGAAACCATATTATGACAAACTCCATGCTTACGTTCGCATGAAATTGAGAGCAGACGGAAACTACACATCAAAAATTAAGAAATATGGTTACTTGCCTGCTAATCTTCTGGGGAATATGTGGTCCCAGGTAATTATTTCATGGTTTTTACTTGTTACTGATGGAATTTCTGTAGCTCCGAGTTATTTTGACTGATTTTCGATATTTTCGAAAGGATTGGAGTGCATTGGACACCAGAACTAAACCGTATCCTCTTGCACCATCCCTAGATGCAACGGAAGCTATGATAAAGCAGGTTTGCATCCATACAACTAAGCAGCGAAGAATGTCAAGAACGTTTTTGAATATTACATTATCTTTATTAACAGGGATATACACCCAGGCGAATTTTCGAAGAGGTCGACAAATTCTTCGTGAATATGGGGCTTTTGCCTTTCACTGCAACATTTTGGCAGAAAAGCATGTTGGAACGACCTGAAGATCGGGAAGTTGTTTGTCATGCCTCAGCGGAAGACTTTTGCTTGGGCAAAAATTCGAAGGATTTCAGGTAAACAATCCTGTGTATTTGTGAAGAAACATAGACTGTGTAACTCATACTTACGAGAACAGGTTTGTGACGATTTTGAATATTTTTACTTTTCCCCAGAATCAAGCAGTGCACCAAAGTTAACAAGGAACATTTGGTAACCGCCCACCATGAAGCTGGTCACATACAATATTTTCGTCAGTACACAAATCTTGACTACATTTTCCGAGATGGAGCAAATCCTGGTTTTCATGAAGCAATAGGGGATTGTCTTGCCTTAGCTGTCACAACCCCATATCATCTCCAATGTGTATTGCATTTGGACATGGGATTACAAATTGATTGTAATTCGACAACTAAGAAATCCGGAGAAATTACCGAAACTGACATCAACTATCTTTACATCACTGCTCTCCAAAAGGTGTGACTTTAAATCAATGTCCTGCTTGAGCTTCATCGCGCCCTTTTTTACAGTTATTGAAATGTGCAAAAGGATTTTTAAACGATGAGGTTTCTTTTGATAATTTTTTAGTTTGCCATATTTCCATTTGCAATCTCGATGGACAACTGGCGATGGGAAGTGTTTGAAGGGAAAATCACCGAAGAACAATACAACAAACGCTGGTGGGAATTGCGGCAGAAGAATCAAGGGATTATGCCCCCGTCAAGCAGACCTGATAACGTCTTTGATGCTGCAACAAAATATCACATTGTTGCAAACGTTGAATACATAAGGTTAATAACTGGCACAGCTCGCTTTTGAATCCATTCTTTTGAGAACTACATGCAAATAACATTAAAACCTTTTTTCCTTCAGATATTTCATCAGTCATATTCTTCAATTTCAATTTTACGAAGCAATGTGTGTGGCTGCTGGAGAATACACACCTGGAGACCCTAATTCAAAACCTTTGTATCAATGTGATTTCTCTGGAAATAGAGAAGCCGGCAAACTCCTCGGGTAATAATTATTACATATAATATCGCACATTGAGGGGAGTGGTTAAAATTCAAACGTTCATCCATTTCCAGAGATATGATGAAATTGGGATTTTCCCAGGGATGGCCAGATGCGCTGACTGCCATTACTGGAAGTCCAAAACTGTCCATTGAGCCTTTAATCAATTACTTTACACCCCTTTTCGACCTCTTTGATCGTGAATTAACTGCTGCAGGAGAATCCGCTTGTTTCGGAGGTAAATAACTGTAACAGACAGACTTATAGGAGCTAATTAATGATTTTCATTGACAATATGATCATAGTAGTTTTCATCATGGAATTTGTGTCTTTGCAAATACAGAGGGATGTCAGTCCGTGGCAAAGGCTTATCTTGAAAACAAATTTGAACAAGAATTCACAAAGTTGTCAAATAAAAACGCTTTAGCTCAATGGGCTTACTACACTGATTTAAAAAATGCAACCACTGAGGCTGAGTTCCAAGCAGCTGAATTGGAGTATGCTGCATGCGATAAGAAAGAATGGCTAGATACTCTTAGCCAATTTGATTATGAGACATTCAATGATTCGGATAGTTCCAAGCGACAGTTGAAATTCTTGAACGCTGTGGGCGTTTCGGCTCTTCCGAAAACCGAATTAATTCAAGTTAGTAGTGATAGGAATTAATTGGGGAGAATGCAGATAAGTTTGTAAATTATGTCCTTGGTATTAAATGTATTGACATAACTTTTATGTAGATCCACCAAGTTCTTTCTAATATGACAAAAATATATGGAACTGCCAAAGTTTGTCCTTACAACAATCAAAATTGTAATGCGACCACAGAAGGACTACCTTTGGAACCAGGTGCAAAATTTCATCTCATTTTATTTTCCTCCAGCTGAGCATATTTTGTAGTAAGTTTGACTTTTGACACCCACTTTATTTTGCGTGGTAGATTTGGAAGGAATCCTGGCTAATGGAACAAATTACGATGAAATGATCTATGTCTGGAAGGGGTGGAGGGATGCTTCAGGGAAATTAATAAGACAATTGTACAATCAATACGTTGATTTAAGTAACCAAGCGGCTATTGCAAATGGTAAGCTACACCTTCCATCATTATTTCTCTTTGCCAGCATTTACTATGCAGCTACCGTCATTTTCCGTCGTTTTCCTACTTTCATACAGGTTATGACAACATGGGAGATTATTGGTTACTTTCGTATGAGTCAGAAACATTCCGTGCTGATATGGAAAACCTCTGGATAGAACTTAAACCTCTCTACAATGAACTTCATGCGTACGTTAGATATAAACTTTCTCTGAAATTTCCTCAAGTGAAAGTTATAGAGCCAATACCCACTCATGTCTTAGGTGAGGTTCTCTCTTATGCACATCATCTTGAAAGTAGTTCTAGATTATATATTTATGGACTATATAATATAACTGTCATAAATGAATTAATGTAGGAAACATGTGGAGCCAAACGTGGCAGAACGTTTATCAAGATGTCGTACCTTATCCCAATGCAGCTTCTTATGATATAACTAAAGTACTTCAAGAGGTAATGCCATTAAATACAGAACTGAACATTGAAGTATCTATTACAAATTACAATTGAATAATATATTTTGCACCAAAGCTAATAATTCATGTTTGGCTTTACAATTTACGGAGGGAGAGCTAATATTATTATTATCTAATATAATTGATTATTACATTTTGCATACAAACGCTAACAACTCATGTTTACCATCCAGAAATTTCCAGCAACACTTGAAGGGGTTACACAAATCATGGACATTGCTAACGAGTTTTTTCTCAGTCTTGGCTTGTCTGATATGCATATGGCGTTCGGAAATAAATCTATGATAATTAAACCTACTGACAGAGAAGTTGTTTGTCACGCTTCTGCTTGGGACTTCTCTGACGGCAAAGATTTTAGGTAACTAAAGGCATAAAGACATCTAAAATGTGTTTTATATGCAAATTCTTATGCTCATGCATAAAGACTTAAGCTTTACGACTGAATTTAATGTGAAATAGACTAAAAATGTGTACTGAAATCAACCAACTGGATTTCGTCACAATTCATCACGAACTTGGACACATTCAGTACTACTTGAATTACAAGAATCAACCTTTCACTTTCAGATCAGGGGCAAATCCAGGTAATCCCTATTTACATGGTGTGTACTTAATGTCAATATATAAACTGTTAAAGTATGCATTTTCCAATATGTTATAGGCTTTCATGAAGCAATCGGGGATGTTATATCTCTGTCGGTGAGCACTCCTAAACACATGGCCACAATAGGATTTCTCGAAAATTTAGAATCTTCACCCAAGTCGACAATCAACTATCTATTACAGATGGCTCTAGCAAAAGTAAGATACACACACAGGCCAAAACGAAAAACAAATTATTTTTCAATATTCTATTCCTATTTCGATTGTTTACTTAATTCCTTATCATCGCTTTAGGTGGCTTTCTTGCCATATGGATATCTGATTGACTCTTATCGCTGGAAAATGTTTGATGGAAGCATTCCAAAATCGAACTACACTTATAACTGGTTAAAAATGAGGTGATTATTACATACGACTAAATGAACTGATTTATCTTTAATAAATGAAATATTTTATCCACATAATGGGAAATATTTTATGTAGAAATGAATATCAAGGAATTGTACCCCCAGTGAAAAGAAGTGAAAGGGATTTTGATCCAGGAGCAAAATATCATGTGGCTAAAGGCACTCCTTATATTTCTTATTTTGTCAGTTACATTTTGCAATTTCAGTTACACAAAGCCCTCTGTGTAGCTGCAGGAGAATACCCTAAAAATCCTCTTCATGAATGTGATATTTACCGAAACAAAAATGCAGGAATATTATTTAAGTAAGAAAATCAGTGAACATAGTTTTATAAAATCTTAGTCCATTGAAATTATTAATTGTTTGCTGTCTCCAATAAAATTGCAGACGACTTTTGGAACCCGGTATGTCAAAGAATTGGCAAGATCTTCTTCAAGAAATCACTGGAGAAGATAAATTAGATGCCTCTGCAATTAAGGAATATTTCACCCCTCTCACCGAGTATTTAGCAGAACAAAGACGAACGTTTGGTTATCCGATCGGATGGTCCAATACTGCCTTTGAAGATTTTTATGATTCGCAATATTCATAAACATCGAGCACAAATTATTGGCAATGAAGCCAAAGACTGCGACAGGATTTAAGTATATATCGAAAATATTTTATTAATATTAGTCTTCTTGTATCCAGTGACATAATAAGAGGAAAATCTCTCGCGTCTGTACTTGTACAGCACACAAGTATTTACTGTTTTATGTTGTATTACATATGGAGTAGGGTGATACAGAAATGTTATCCAACCATTTTAGCAATTTCAGATGTAGAGGAGTTCCAGATCATAAATATTAATTGCTTGGTGTAAGTATATGCTATTCTCTACGTCAGTGTAATTAACAGGTAATGTGAATATTTACACTTTATACTGTACGTGGATACGTACATAGGTATACAATATTTACAGAGGCTTTATTTCACGTTGATCTTCAAACGACATTGAATATCATGTTTATGAAAATACCAAATACCTAATGCTACTGTTTTATGTCCTGGTCCCTACTGGTACTAATAAAACTTCTGTAATTGCCATTTTTTAATTATCCATATTTTCTATAAAAATGTATTTGTAAGGAAAAAAGAGCCGTTAACTACTCCTGTTGTTTTATTCTTGATAGTTTGCATTAGTCTGTAAATATTAGTGTTCTTTTATCTTGCCTGTGCTTTTCCGTGTTAAAAGCAACCACTTGTAATAAAACTTAGTTAGCAGTTAGCACCATTAACAAGGAATGCCGTTAATTTATTTCCATTAGGTAAGCATTATTCAACACTTGGTAGCAGTCATGAAACTGTCAGACTTATAATAATACCACTTGACAGAGAAAAGAGTTTAGTTAATACCTACACTTGAAAGAAGAAAGTGTTGATCCAGTTGCATGGAGCTCGTCATGAATAAAAATAAAAATTCCTGCAGTTTGTCATATTGTATATTCTGGTCATAGGTAGGTGTGTCAATTGACAATCTGTACAAAACACACCTCAAAAAGAAAGTGATAATAACAACTAGTAATTATGTATTTTGGTGTGAAAAAGTAGGTTTCTAAAGTAAAATCAATCTGGTTGATCCAATAGGTACAAAGGCCGACTTTGCATATGATGAATGAAACGTGATTTGTGTTATTAAACGAAAATTATTATTGATGGATCATATTTATCATTAGCTAGCGATACAAACATGATAAATTATTGTCAATTAAGCACAGCCAAGCATTATAATCCTACCTAGAGAATTCAGTCAGAATCCATTCGTTTCACACCAAAATGAGATCTGAATTTCACTTAAATCTAGGCCTGTAAAGCAAACAGATTAACAGAAACACTTGAGCAGATGCTCAATTGCATACAAAAGCCATTACAACGAAGTGATAAAAAGCGAAGCTGATAAGTAAAACAAGTATGGATCTAGCTGTGTGTGGCTATATAAAACCTTTTTTTAAGTCTATTGTGAACCAGTCTATGTTGAACCGTTCGTTTTCCAACAGTACCGAACAAGAACGTTACCTTCTTACATTATCCGTATTAAATACTGACTTTAAAATACAAACACCAAAATAGTTATTCAATTAGTTTGCCATTCTACCTAGGACAGTCCAGAGTTAAATCTCTCTGTCCATCACTTGTAAAATGATTAAGTTTAGTAGTATCAGCTTAGGAATTCAATTCCTAGCTATAATACTATGTTCGGAAATCATCATCACAAAAGCAGCCGAATCGGTTAAAGCTACAGAACAAGAAGCTTTAGCTTATATCCAAGCTTTAGAACCAAGATATTCCCAAGCGTGTAATGTGCAAATTACCACGAGGTGGGATTACATAACGAACGTTACCGACGAAAATGCCAACGCATCTGTAAGAAACTACTTCAATCTTATAATTATTTTGATTATTTTCTACTGAGAAATTCTTTCCCGTTTCCTTTGAATTATATCTTTTTCTAAATAAGCACTTTCTAATGTTCAAAATTACATGCTTTTTTCTTGAAGACAATTGCCGACACTGCATACCTCAAATTTCAATCGGATATTCAAGCAGAAATTCTACAAAATTACTCGAACTGGAGGGAGTTTACAGATCCTACGCTACGACGAGAATTCAAATACTTATCCATTCGAGGTCCGGCTACAACCCCCGTAGGAGATGTTGCTAGTGTGAGTTACTTAATTAACTATTTTGAAAATTGGTAGCTCAATTTCACAGGAGAATTCAATACAACAGGAGGAGGAGAACACAGCATAATAATAGAACATTGCAACACTAAAATTAAATGCAGGCTTTTTTTAAGAGATAATATCATTATGTATTACACAAATAAATATCATACACAGAAAAGTTGAAAAGTCTGTTTCAAGACCTTCAGTTAATGATTGATTTTTTGTAGAGAAATGAGCTGCTGAGTAGAATGGAATCATCGTATGCAACCGCAACAGTATGCGAATATGGAAATCCAACAAATTGCAATTTGCATCTAGAAGGTACATATTAAAATTGCCAGTACGCTGCTACTAACCTACTAAGTATTACTTATGTCGAATACTATTTATAAACCTATAAATATTGGTATTTCAATTAGATATTGAAGAAAAATTAGCCTCTCGCACAGACTATGATGAATTGGCTTACTACTACACACAATGGTAATTCTAAAGCGATACACAGCTCATTAACTATCCGTGGTAAATGTAAATTCATTGAAATTAATCAAAAGTAACCACTACAATTACTGTTTACTTTTATAGGCACAATGCTATGAACGCAGCAGTTCAACCCAGCAACTACACACAATTTGTGACTTATGAAAATACTATAGCAAGAGCAAATGGTGAGTAGGTCATAATGAATTGCACAATGTATTTCTCTATAAATCGTACTATCAAAATTTTGTGTTTTGTAGGATTCGCCGATATGAGTGATATGTGGTCGGCACCTTACGATGACGAAACAGCAAACTGGACAGCAACAACATTTAAAGATGAAATGATAACAATATGGGATCAATTGAAACCATACTATGATAAACTACATGCTTACGTCCGTATGAAATTGAGAGCAAACAGCAACTACACTTCGAAAATTAAAAAATATGGCTACTTACCTGCTAACCTTTTAGGGAATATGTGGGCTCAGGTAATTGTTTCGAACAGAGACACTAAAAGCTTAATACATACGAAGTTACCTCCTTATAACTAGGTACCCATAATTTGATTTTGGCCAATTTGAAATTAAATATGATGATTTTTATAGGATTGGAGTGCATTGGACTCAAGAACTAAACCATTCCCTAATGCACCATCCTTAGATGCAACTGAAGCCATGATAAAGAAGGTTTGTGCAGTTATATTGTACATTGTAATGATTGTAATTAGTGAAACTACCAATTTATGAATCTACTTGTAAGGATTTTATACAGCGTGTCCCATCTGTTTTAACAGGGATACACTCCTGTAAGAATTTTTGAAGAGGCTGATAGATTCTTTATCAATATGGGTCTTTTGCCCCTGACAATTACATTTTGGCAAAAAAGTATGTTGGAACGACCTGAAGATCGGGAAGTTGTTTGTCATGCCTCAGCGGAAGATTTCTGCCTAGGCAGAAATTCAGAGGATTTCAGGTAAACATGAAAACTTAGCCCCAACGGGCAACAAATGCAAATATATTTACTTAAACTACTGGGTAGCTTAATACTTAATTATCAACATGCTGATTTTTACATCTCCAGAATTAAGCAGTGCACTAGAGTTAACATGGACCATTTGGTAACCGCCCATCATGAAGCTGGTCACATTCAATACTTTCTTCAGTACACAAATCTTGACTACATTTTCCGAGAAGGTGCAAATCCTGGTTTTCATGAAGCCATTGGAGATTGCCTTGCCTTAGCTGTCACAACTCCCAAGCATCTTCAGTGTGTCTTGGAATTAGATATGGGATTAGATATCGACTGTGATGCTAAAACCACGAAAAAAGCTGGAGAAGTCACCGAAACGGACATCAACTATCTTTACATCACTGCCTTGCAAAAGGTGTAACCTTAAGTCTCCATTGTACTTCATTTGGCAATGTCATATAATATTAAGTTTTTTCTAATTATACGTTTCTATTATGATAATTCCTTAGTTTGTTTTCTTCCCATTTGCAATCTCAATGGACAGTTGGCGATGGGAGGTGTTTGAAGGTAAGATAACTGAAGAACAATACAACAAACGCTGGTGGGAACTTCGTCAAAAGAACCAAGGAATTATGCCCCCATCAAGCAGACCTGATAACGTCTTTGACGCTGCAGCAAAATACCACATTGTTGCCAATGTAGAATATATAAGGTTAGTAGCTGGTAATAACCTATTGTTTCATGTACCTCTCATGAAAACCATGCAAATTACAACGAAATGTATGTTCATTCAGATATTTCATCAGTCATATTCTTCAATTCCAATTTTACGAATCAATGTGTGTGGCTGCTGGCGAATACACACCCGGAGACCCTAATTCAAAACCTTTGTATCAATGTGATTTCTCTGGAAGTCAAGAAGCTGGAAGACTCCTTGCGTGAGTATTTCATGATTTTCTATGTCTATGAGTTGTGGAAGATGTGGGAGGAGAAAATAATTAAAAAGTGATGTGACTGATTTAATTCTGTTTTAATTTCAGGGATATGATGAAATTAGGATTTTCTAAGGGATGGCCAGATGCACTAACTGCTATTACTGGAAATCCAAAAATGTCAATTGAACCTTTAATCAATTACTTTACGCCACTTTTTGAGCTCATTGACCGAGAGTTAGCTGCAGCAGGGGAATCCGCTTGTTTCGGAGGTAAACTACCAATCATGTTGCTAATTGTGTCTACTTTGGAAGCAATAGCAGTTTCATTAATGTTTTTTTTAATCTTTCAATTGTGATACACAGAAAGCTGTCAACCTGTCGCAAGCGCTTATCTGGCTGACAAATATGAACGGGAATTCTCAAACTTGTCAAACAAAGTGGCTTTAGCTGAATGGGCATACAATACTGATTTAAATAATGCAACTGCTGAAGCTGCTTTGGAAGCTGCAAATTTAGAATATGCAGCTTATGAGAAGAAAGAATGGCAGGACACTATCAGTCAGTTTGATTATGAGACATTCAACGAATCGGATAGTTCCAAGCGAATGCTGAAATTCTTGAATGCTGTGGGTGTGTCTGCTCTCCCTGAAGCCGAATTAATTCAAGTTGGTGATATCTAATATTATATCTACGGAAATAATTATAGCTACAGATTGCTAATGCGCCCTTTCTATATGACATTATTTTAATGCAGTACAATAGAGTTCTTTCGGATATGACAAAAATATACGGAACTGGAAAAGTTTGTCCTTACAATAATCAAAACTGCAATGCAACTGCAGAAGGACTTCCCTTAGATCCAGGTGGAAAAATTATTCATTTTCTGTGCAATTTTACAAAATCTCAAACATATATTGCTTTGGCATATATATTGCTAGTACAGCTAAGGAATTTAACAGTGTTTAATTTTGCGATGTAGATTTAGAAGAAATCTTAGCCAGCGGAACAAACTACGATGAAATGGCATATGTGTGGAAAGGGTGGCGAGATGCTTCTGGAAAGTTAATGCGAGAGTTATACAATCAATACGTTAATTTAAGTAACCAAGCCGCTGTCGTAAACGGTAATCCTCTCCACACGTATCCAACTACTTCATAGCAAGCATTTAAATACATACTAATTACTAATGCTCTTTCACCTTGTTTCGTCATAATATACAGAGTATGACAATATGGGAGATTTCTGGTTACTTCGCTATGAGTCCGAAACATTCCGAGCTGATTTAGAAAGTCTTTGGACAGAACTTAAACCCCTCTACGAGGAACTTCATGCTTACGTTAGATATAAACTGTCTCAGAAATTCCCTCAAATGAATGTCGCAAATCCAATACCAACTCATGTCTTAGGTCGGTTTTTCTGTTTAAGCAATTCATTTCCTAAAACGCCATGTATGTACAGTACTTCATGCTATATTAGTGTCCTATAATATGTGCGTAAATTCAATAATACAGGAAATATGTGGAGTCAAACGTGGGAGAACGTTTATCCAGTGGTTGTACCTTATCCGAACGCAACATCTTTTGACATAACGAGTGTACTTCAAGAGGTATTTCACAATGTCTTATAATACAACCAAAAAGTTAATTTTTGTTTTAATCCAGATTTTTGCAGTGCAAAATTGTACAAACTAATTATACTTGCCATATGTTTTACCATTTAGAGATATCCAGAAACATTAGAAGGTGTAACCCAAATATTTGACATTGCCAACGACTTCTTTCTCAGTCTTGGCTTATCTGACATGCACATGGCATACGGAAATAAAGCCATGATCATTAAACCCAGTGACAAAGAAGTTGTTTGTCACGCTTCGGCTTGGGACTTCTCAGATGGCGAAGATTTCAGGTAAAATTTCTGGAAACACAAATAACTATTTAACTTCCCGGATAAAGTTTGGTTAATGCTATTGACGAAATGAAATACCCAACTATTGATTGTTGTTTTGTGTTCTTAGGATAAAAATGTGTACTAAAATCAACCAATTGGATTTCATCACAGTTCACCACGAACTGGGACACATTCAGTACTATCTAAACTACAAAAATCTTCCCATCACACTCAGATCAGGGGCAAATCCAGGTAAATATTGAAGATTCCTCAATAATTATTTTTTGTTGTTTATTGGCAAGTGTATTAATTTTTTACATTTTTCTTGGATTACTTCTAGGTTTTCATGAGGCTATAGGGGATGTTGTATCCCTTTCAGTGAACACTCCTAAGCATATGGCTACAATAGGATTTATTGACAACGCAGAATTGTCTCCAGAGTCAACAATCAACTACCTTATGCAGATCGCCTTAGACAAAGTATGCACACAAGAATCTAAATCAAAGTATAACTATGATTGTCGATTATTTACATAATCTTCTAATTAATTTCGCTTTAGGTGGCTTTCTTACCATTTGGTTATTTGATTGACTCTTATCGGTGGAAAGTATTTGATGGAAGCATTCCAAGGACAAATTATACTTACAATTGGTTAAAAATGAGGTAAAATGTATAGCTGAGGGTGTTTTCGTTATAAAAGTAAAGTGTTTAACGAGGAAATGTATTTTCAGAAATGAATACCAAGGAATTGTCCCACCGGTGAAAAGAAGTGAAAATGATTTCGACCCAGGAGCAAAATATCATGTACCAGGAAATACACCTTACATCCGATATTTTGTTAGTTATATTTTGCAATTCCAAATCCACAAAGCCCTTTGTGTGGCAGCAGGAGAATATCCTCAAAATCCTCTTCATGAATGTGATATTTACAGAAATGCAAACGCAGGAGGAATATTTAAGTAAGAAAGTTCTTTGAAAAAAACTAGTTCTATAAAAAATATTGGCTATCAGCAAACAATATTACCGCTAGACAATCTATAAAAACAAATCTACCTCATTGAATCATTCTAATCATTGTTTATTGTCTCTAAACAACTCTCAGGCGACTTTTAGAATCCGGTATGTCAAGAAATTGGCAAGATCTTCTGCAAGAAGTTACTGGAGGAAACAAACTAGACGCCTCTGCAATTAGGGAATATTTCATCCCTCTCACGGAGTATTTAGCAGAACAAAGACGAACGCTTGGTTATCCGATCGGATGGTCTAATACTGCTTTTGAAGACTTTTATGAATAATTAAGACTAAAGAGTGTAACTCATAAACTACTGCTAAAGGGGGCGGCAAAAATAACTCAAAAAAATAAGTCTACAATCTACAAATCTACAAAAATTGCAACTGTTCATCGCTAGAAACATGTGTATTCTTTAGAAAAACAATATTTGTATACATCTTCAGATGTGGTCTGACCTGATGTTATTTTCCTAGTATAATATCTTGGTTGTTAATTCATTACATTAGTATGATGTATTTTTTGTGGATTTTATTACTCGTGTAACAGGTCTGTAGAGTATTTATTCACTAATAAATTGAGTAGTATACAGATTACAGATATTATTCTCTCAACATCTCAACATTCATTTGCGTATTCTGAGTGAATCTATATTTTAGTAGTTGAACACATAAGACAACTAATGACTCCCAGAGAAAGAGCATTGTTTGTGTGTGGATCTTCACAATCTTCTTCACCCGTGGAAGCAACTCCACTCTGGATTGTCAAAGTCATAGAAACACTGTAGCCTTGATTTTTGGAGGATGGTGTCTGGTTGTTGGTCTCTAAATTCTCCTGTGAGGCTTGAGGAGATGAATAAGTGTATGTGTTTATGGCAGGGATCAAATGAAATCTACTCGGCAGGGATATGCATGGATAGATTCTTCATCTTTGTGTAATATGAGCATGCTTAGCACATAATCATGGAGTGTATCCCTTTATAGTAAATCCTTTCGTTCACTACTATTCTTACTTTAATGATGGGATGACAGAGGAAACGAGTTTCGTTTAGCTTAGTTAACGCTATGGCATGGCTAGTTATGTATATCCAATGCACACTTCACATCTCCACACACAGAGACTGAGAGAACTGAAAATCTGTGCATTGTTAAGGGAAGAGATGTTGGTAAAGGTAAAGGGTGGATGTGGATGTGGATGTGAAAATAAAGGAAATCGATTCATGAACACACAATACTCATCAACTAAGGAAAAGAGAGAGAACTGGACGATCTGAAGGTTAAGCTTCAGTTAATTTATTACAGTATTATATGTTTCTCCAATATATACAGCTACTTACATCACAATTAGTTAGCTACTAACCATTTACTCTGTTTTCCTCACTTTATAAACCATTTCCTTCCTAATGTTCACCATAATTTATTATTCTACCAAAAATACATCATTAAAAATCCTCGAATGCATTCAGGTGTATACTTGGTAGCTGTAAAATTCTTAATTACATCCCTACTTAATTACGTCAGAAGAGGAGCTAATTTTTCCATTGAAAATAAGTTGAAACATGTAAAACAAGTTCCTGCTCATTTTTGGCCATTTTTGGACTCACTGTGGAAATCATAAACGTTCAATGTGCCTCACAAACTCATTTGTTTACACGTTGTAGCTTGTGATTTGAACTTGAGTAGAAACAAAGTGCAAAGCATTCAAAGCAACTCGCCTCTTCATGCACATTATGCAAACACAGGTAAAGAAACTCTGTCTTGTGTCCTTGTAAGAGTGCATTCCGAAGATGTGTAGATTCTAAAGGTTCCTTACATACGTTACCTGTTCAGTTTCACAAGAGACTTTGCTTTACCAACAGATCAACGGGTTCATCGCAAGTGAACAATTCCTACTCAAGAAGGAGCTCATCTTTCCTTTTCAACTAACTCCAGACTACAGAAATCAAGGTCTGGCTACGTAACTCCTTGATATTTTTTCTTATCCCTAATCTCACTTCTTCTATTTTAAATCTCCAACCAGAGATGTTGCTTAGAAGGGGTGACGAGCAGTTCGTCTAACACAGCTACATGAATCTCAGCCATGATCACACTTATAAAACTTTAGAGAAGAAAAGCTGAGAAGAATCTCTAAAAGTTATGTTACAGGTATGTACTAGAGAACTAGGATTTTAAAATGTGCAGCAACCGGTTACAAACACCGAACAACCCCCCCATTCATTTCAATCCATATAAATTTATACATCCATTGTTCAACTTATCTCTTATCATCATCAAGAATGGGATTGTAGCTTCTAACATTTACTACTCCTTACTTACTTAGTTACTTCTCAATAACCATACAATCTTGCATTGTTTCACTGTAAAAGCCCACTAGATAAATATGTAAGTATTTACCATGCTGCGCAGTATGACAATGAACTTTTATGCACGTGCGTAAGGTCCATGTTCTAATTCCCTCTACATTCAACCAATATAAACAGCATTATGTAATGCTGTTCTGCATTAAACACATTATGTCATTAATTTTAATGACATAATTGCTATTTCCTCACAATTAACACATAACGAACTAACAATATCACATTTTTAAGATTTGGCAATGTCCCTCATTTAAATGACACGAACGTTCATTCTTGCTTACACGAAAACTATTAGTGCTTTATCTCTTTAAAATCCTGTCTCCACAAAACTAAATACTTCAGTACAACAGTACATAATGTTACTTAATAACAGAACAGTAGTTTAAATCTTAGGCACTTACATCACTTTGAACACAATAAACTTTTATATACATTACATTTCAAGTAATTATTCTAATAATAATCAGCTCCACTAACACTATATTATATCTTTCACTTATAAAATAATACTGCCTTATTGTTTTTTAACATTCAATAGCAGCAGATAAGCTTTGATTAATTCAATACAGTAGATAAGGTAATCAGCCATTACATCGATAAAGATAATGAGTATTTTTTCATGTGGTTCATGTCATTGGTCTGGGAATTGGAAATTTCCTGTTAGTATATTTGCATCGTGGAGCGATTAACATGATCCCTGCGAATATTTCTACCACTAAAGGGTACTTATACCATAGATTACTGAGTGGAACAACGAATGTCTGAAGAGACAGCCTAGAAATAAATCTATACAAGGTGTTTCTTGATAATAGGTAAAGTTGGCAAATTCTAATAGGTTTTCTATATTCCATGTTCAGCCTTTAGGATAGAAATACATTTTCCCGTTTTCTACCGTAAAATTGGAATTTTTTAGAAGTCATGGCTAAAGACGATAGAGCATGCCGGACTGATTTCAGGGAGTGGAAAAGTGCAATACTTTAGCGTCTATCTTAGCTAACTGTCAAGAAACTTCAAAATGGAGGTATCAGTCATCTAGTGTGGGATGTGATGTGTATTTAGGTAGCATTTCCCTGGTGTCATATCGCATGAGTGTTGGTAGAAGCTCAAAGTATGGAAGTATACACGCGATAACTCAAGTAAGAACTCATAGTCTATACGTTTTAGTGAAATGTGCATAGACAGAGTTCAATTTTACAGTAGAATCAGTTAAAATCAGTGAATAAAAAGGTGAAAAGTATCGTAAATGTAGTATAAGAGTTAAATACAGCTCATTGCTTAATTAATAAGGAAGAGAGTTCGATAAGATATAGCTTTTCATGTTAGAGCCTTAATGCAAAAGCAATAGTTCACATCAGAAGTCTTGAAAAAGGGGGTAGCTCATAAAAAAGTTGGCTTTACTTAACGTTCATTCAGCACTTAAGTAAAACTTGAGGAGAGACGGAGAGAGACGGAGAGAGAGAGAGAGAGAGAGAGAGAAGAGTTTCCAAACAGTTTAGTTTAACTACAACTGCTGTCTGTGTAGCTTGAGAGTTAAAAGTATTGTAGTATCTCTGTTGAACATAGGTAGTTGCATTGTACTGTAGTTATATTACACGTAGTTAGTACATACTTATGTTCGTAGAGTGGATGTGGAGAAAAAGTTTGTAGCCGATTTCTCTAGTGTCATTACCCTCGTGCTGTGTGATGTGTAAGTATATGTGGCTTACGTTACCTTACAATAATCATTTCATTTACTGAGTTTAACTCGCTCCTTTGTATACATCCACATCTATATAGACGACTGCCTGGTGGATGGATGGATGGGAGGATGAAACTTGCTTAGGTTTTATTAACTTTAGCCAAGCAAGGATCTGCTTCCCACAGCTATGCACTCCACGCCATCCCAATGTACTCATTCACACACAATGCAATAGCAAATCTATGTTCAGCAAAGCAACTCCATGCAATGCATTATAGAAATTTATAGATTGTCATCGTTCACCTTAAAATATAACTGAAACAAGAGCAAAAAGAAATGACGACATACAAGAAAATAATGGCTACAACAAGAATCGATTTTATTCCTATATATAATGGATGGATTGAAGAGAGAGGATTTTAGAAACGGTGTAACAAATGGACCCGCCTTAGAAGTTACAACCTATACAATTACATAGAAACGTAGGTCATACACTTCTACCTCGACCAACACAAATATTCCCTATGTAAAATATAAAGAGCCCTAAGCTAAACTTGGGCTAAACAAGTCAATTCAATTGAATGACACAATGTACTTTTATATAAAGTCACTTTACCTGACTTTTGTTCCATATAAAATCTGACAGATATTTTAGCTCTGTCCATATAGATAGCCTATAGATACCTAAACAACACTAGCATTCTAGTTAAAACTAACTACTACAACAAAAAGCTGCATTCGTTATACGCTAGAGAACTGACAATGAGACTGACTTAACGATATGTACGATTATTATTGCATAGCTATTGAAAATTGCATTGTAGTTTAGTTTGTTTAGAGTCGAACACATCAGCTGCAATGCTACCTACCTACCTATCTATACCTACCATTGTTAAGACTAAGATTCATACAGTAGAAAAAGACAGCTACACTTTACTATCTATCTTATCTAAGTGTACACATGAAGTAGTATAACATTTTATACGTTTACCTCACCATCACTACCTTACACTAAGAATAATAGCCGTCTAACTAAGAAGAATGCAGCTTCACTCAATGCAATACACAAATGAAAAGGATCCAATATAGTTAAATGCACATACACCTTAGAAACTCGTACTTTAACTATACGTTCACATAAAACTATGATACATCATGTACTTTATGTACGTGTATGTCTTTAGCTCCCGGACTATCTGTCTCTTTATACGAATATCCTTTATACTGATGCTTTTGCCCTATGTCTAAATGTCTATCTCTATAAGGTTGAATGTACAAAAGCATTATTGCATCCAGCCAGAGCAGTAGACTCTATGTATGTATATATACTAATCTATATACATATAATGGAGTATGTTGTAAGTTGTTGTACACGAACTTTACGACTGCCTGCATAAAACTGCTGAGCTACATGCACGTAATGAAACTGTACTAAGGTTTGAACTTAAAACATAAGACAAGACATAGAAAGACACAAATCCCATACGAACAATAATGTAGCAGAGGGAAGAAGAGAGAGTTTCGCATCAAGAATTATTGCATTATAAATTCTCTTATAACGAAATTAAAGTTAAAAGTCAAAAGTACACTCAAGTTAAGTCAACAGTGCAGTAGAATAAGGTAATTTATCTCCTGTTTTATATACATTACAATATTATTCTGATGATGAAAAGGAAGGATTACTTTATTTCAGTTCTTTAGAGAAATAGACGAAACCGTTGCAAAACACTTTTTTAACGAGAACCCTAACTCCTAGTTTTAACCTATTCCTTTTACCTACACATACTTTAAAACGATCTTTAAAGTTTACCTTATACTACTATTCAGTGCTCCAATATTTCTATCAGAATACGCGAATACGCTGGTGGTGTTAAGACTTCGGTGTTTACGTAAACTCTTTAAGTGAGCATTTATATTTTATTATCAGATCACTCAGATCTTTAAGACATTTAAGAGGATCCCGACAAATTCTTTCAATATGTTTCCTTTCCCGTTTGTCCCTTGTTTTATAGTACAATTTTAATTGTTAACACATTGACTTTTAGCCAATGAATATTGTTTACAGTGGAAAATTCCGTCTGTGCTACTTATTTCCTGCCTCCATTACAATTTGCTACTTAGAATTCGGTATTGGATATAATTAGCAACATAATACGCATATTTTACGCAAGCACGTCGTTTATTCTTCCATTCAAACTCTACTGCAAATTATTAACTTGAAACGTAATTCAAGAATCCTTCCCCTATTTCGTCCGAGTTAGCCACGCAGTTTAGGGAATCGCCAAAAAACTTCCTAATGGATAAATCTCTAAGTGTTCCAGTTTGAATGTGCTTGTGCATATTTGATATTGTAGCGAAAGCAAATACTTCAGGTGAAAATCAAGCCACGTTGATAGTATGAAGCCACCATGCACATTAGTGCATTCGCCAGTTTAGACGACTACCTACTAACAACAAAAGGATAACTCTACAGTGACCATGATCATCAATTTTTCAACATCGTTTAACGAGGTCGTATCAGGCGTTGATATACACAAATTAGACCCAACCGAAATCTTCCAACTGTCCTAAACTCAGAATTTTAGTTGTTAGCATTTACTAAGTAACTCAATCATCGAAAATAGCATTTTTTTGAAACGACGTTTTTGAATGGATTAATTTCGTGACTTAAAAACCATTCGTTGAGCAAATCATTGACGGCATTCTATGATAACAGCGAAGTTGTTAGTTATGTTATGAGGCGTTATTTAATATTCGAAAAAGTGAACTTACCTTATTAATTTATTTTTATTTTTCAGTGTCAAGTGGTAATCGAAGATAAGACTCCTAGCTGTCAGTGTAGAATTTCTGCATTTTCAATAGCAAATAGCATGTTTGCGTTGTCTCCCAGCGATTCCCCATGCAGCTACATTAAACTTTATACAGAAGAATGTTGAGAGCTGATTTATTTACTTATAGGTGAGTACAATGGTCCATTATCTTTATCTATCTTGTCGAAACTATTGCTAACAGTTGTAGTAGCCAATAATTGTATAATTTCACATTCTTTTGCTGAGTTGAATATGATTCTTTTGATCTACGATCCACCTGCCTTTTACTAGTGAAAATCTAAAGTCTTTTACCAACGCTGCTTATCAACTGCTATAATATAATGGTGACCACTGCACTTAATTAGCTAGTTGGCCAGATTAACAGTGGCTTTAAAATTGAACGTAAACGGTATAAAAAATATAACGTTTTCGCCCAGTTTCGAAGGAATCAAAACGTCAGTTGTTGATTGCAAAAAATGGAACTGTGAAAATTTTACAGTATTGAAGTCTAACTGGAGTTTTAATAGAAGGAAATAGAATGATCATGAAGCATGAAAATCATGAAATCAAAATAAACTCTTCTCAAGAATTACTATTTTATCTATGAAAAGAAATATAATGAATAAGATGATTACATCGCATCATCGTCGTGATTCAGCACAATAAATTGAAATGTAAAAATGGATATAATAGCAAATTATTATTATTATTAGATTATTAGATTTGTTCAACAGACAGATCACATTATCAATTTACAGAGTGTGTAAATAGTAATATAGATCCTTTACAGAAAATTGCAAGGAAATAAAATATATATATTAATTAACTGCAATTAAGTTCAGGAAGTTCTTTCAATCGTTTTACTCAAAGTTGAATTGAACTACATAAAATATGACCCCTATATTTAGGATTCTGAGAAAACATTGCAAATGCTGATTTCATTTAACATTATGAAATGCTTAATAATTAACAATGACATTGTGACAATGACAATCTCCTGTCTATAGATGGTAGACGAATAATATCTAATATTATTATAGTTTATTCAACAGACCATATTAGCTAAATAACGATCTTACAGACACTGATTCATTCACTTACGACATTTTTATTCAGACACGGATTTTTTCTTGGAATTACGATGACATTATAGCTTTAGTTCAATTTATTAAGACTTGTGAGACTTTATCAGTGATTTTAAGTAAGCGTCTTATACTATTCCTCAATACTCTGCAATAATATACTGAATTCCGCGGAGACAATTATTTTTGTCAAGTAAAAGAATTTAAAAGATTGAAATCGAGATGTGATGTTCAGTTTTTTGAAAAATTCAAAATCGCTAAGCAACTTTTGTTTTTGTACAGGTCAACGTTTTATCGGATATTTTGTACAAGTGCTTACTTATTCGAAGACTGATCAAGCTGAATTCGCACAATCCAAAAGTGGTGCAGATCTTGAAGGTATAATAACTCTATGTTGTAATTATCATAATTTGTCAAATTGTTTATCGAAGACACAAACATTGTTGTGTTGAACTTTGAACCCATTGAACCTGAGACTCAAGACACGATTACTTTACTTTGCTTTACTTCACGAAGCCTTTGTTTACTGAATTGTCATCGTGATGGCCACAGAAAGTTCCTTTCCATAATCTTGTTCTGAAAGTACTTGAAAATTGAAACTTTAAATTCTAGATGATGGAGGTTGAAGTATTAATGAAAAAAGGTAAGCGGGGAGCTGCCGCCTACCTTCAATCCGAATGTTCTAGGTCTGCACGGCCTGAAAATCTAAATAACCTTATGGACCATCTTCTTGACCCTACGAAACTCATCGACGAATGGGAAACCATCGATTGGTGTCGTTGGATCATGGCCGGTGGTTATACTCCGGATGAATTCACAGCTACAGGTAAATATTGGGTAACATCCCTTAAAAAACTCTGAAATTATTGAAATTGAAACTGATTTTATTGTGTTTTGTATTACAGTTAGACGATATGATAACGCAACTACCTGTGGATTAGTTTGGACCGCAAATTTTGTAGCTTATCGATGTAGAACGTGCGGAATTTCTCCATGCATGTCTTTATGTGCCGAATGCTTTCAACGGGGAAATCACAAAGGTCATGATTTTAACATGTTCCGGAGTCAAGCTGGAGGTGCTTGTGACTGCGGAGATACAAATGTCATGAAAGAATCTGGATTTTGTTACCTTCATGGTCCACATGCCAGGACAAAAGGTTCCCACGACTCACAGTCGGTTGACCAAGGAGCCCCACCAGATTTACTCTGCGTGGCCACAGCGATGATGCCAAGACTTGTTCTTCGACTTATACAACACATGAGACATAATAGTACTTCGCTTAACGGGTTTCTGGGAGCGGTCCAGCAAGCTGATAAATTCATTACGATGCTCCATGATATGAGCAGTATGGGGGCAGCTATGAGACAAGTTATGACACATGCCTTAACGAACCCTCAAGTAAGACATTTATACAATGCATTACCTACATTGGCATGTCATTAGCCATATCTGGGAGAGCCCATGCGAATTATTATTCAAAATTTCCCTTTTTAGCATATTTGATTGATCAAACGGATTGCAAAATTAAATTTCCATATTTGTTAAATGTAATTGTCAACATTTTGTTGTGTTTAGATATACAAAAGCCTTTTAGAAGTGGAGGAAGGTACAGTTAGTGAAGAATATTTTGAATTTATGAAGAAAACTAGAGAAACATACGAAGATGCTCTGACATCTTTGCCAAATCCGGAACCTCCAGAGGAGTACAAAGGTAATTATTATCCAGTTGTCTCATTCATTAAAATAAATTAAAGATAAATTCCAGGATTAGTGATAATGTAGTGACTGTAGGTTGATTTAATCTGACATCAGACATTCGGGTATATTTTTTGGTCGATAATAACCAGCTGATGGGAACTGCAATTACTGTAGACTATTATTTAGTTTATCAGTTTTGTAATCACATGCAGCTACTCTAGAGACGATGACTTTTCCAGTTAAGAAAAAGACGCAACTAACTTATTCAATATGAAATTCGTTTCAGATATTCCTTCACTTCAGAAAACTCTAGTTCATCGAACCTTCCTTGAAGAATTCGTGTTCTGGACAGCCAAATTCGAGTTTCCCCAAAAAGTTGTTTGCCTTCTTCTAAACTTGCTTCCCGATGCAGACTACAAGGTATCAATGTCAATTTACTTTATAAACTCGAGATATTCATCAGTTGCTTTCGTTTTTTTATTCGTAGTACATGTAATGACTGTAATTTGCCTAATTTTCAATTTCAGGAAGCATTTACCAGAGCTTTTGTCCTGCACTATAGTAGAATTTCTCAACTTTTGGTTCGGTCTACTGATCCAGATATGTTATCTAACCGAGTTGTCCACGTATCGGTCCAATTGTTTTCTAATGAGAAGCTAGCATTACGAATGGCAGAGCAGATGAACCTTTTACATGTCATGGTCATTAGTTTGAAATATATGATGAGTAAAATTTCAGTGAGAAGTAGTTTGCAGAACAAAGACAGAAATTTTCATCAAGTTGTGGACTGTGCAAATAATGTGATGAAGGATCATTGCTACTGGCCTTTAGTTTCGGATTTAAACAATATTTTGTCCCATCGTCCAGTAGCTCTTAAATTTTTAGAGGATGATGGCCTTTTGAAAATGTGGTTTAGTTTTTTATCGCTCTTTCAAGGTATTTTGTTAATTAATGCATACATTTACATGTGTATAATTTCTCCATGTTCTTTTGAAATAATAATTTCATACAATGTTATTTTCTTTTTTGAAATAGGAATGAATGCTAACCATCGTGAAATGAATCAGCACATCGAATTCGAACCTAACACTTACTATGCGGCCTTTTCTGCAGAGTTGGAAGCAAGTGCCTCTCCCATGTGGGCCTTAGTGTCCCATTTAAGGGATGCATCTACCGCGCATCTAACAAAAAATCTTTTAAGGCATTGTCGGCAGCAACTTATAGAATGGCTAGAATCAGTTAATTTTGGTGCACTGCAGGTAAACAATTGTACAATTTTATGTATGCTTTAAGCATTACGTAATTTGAAAAGGAAGATCGACGAAAACCTACGCTTTAAATTGCTAATAATCTTAAATTGTGCTGTTTCTAAACTTTCAGCCAATGAATTACCCAATGCAAGTGTCTTTCCATCTTCCTCTGCATCGTTACTTTGCAGTATTTCTTTATCAAGCAGTTAGGAATCAGGGACTGTCTTTAGCAGAGCTATTACCCCCTCCGAATGAGCTGAAAGCTATCATTCACCATCCACTTAGAGTTCAGACAGCGTTTTACGAAATAATCAGTGGGCTTTGGGTACGTAAAGATTCCAATAAATAATTCATACAATAGTTTCATGTACTTACTTTCCTTTAAACTAATAGACGATTTCATAATATTTCGTTGTAGGTTCGCAATGGATTACAAATAAAAGGACAAGCGATGACTTATATCCAATGTCACTTTTGCAACTCTATGGTGGATGCGGATCTCTTCCTGCTACAAGTTGCGATGATGAATCTGCCACATGGAGAGTTCATCGCCTCTGTTGTCGAAAGGTAAAGGATATACTAAAAACCCTTTATTTAGTCTTGTCCGTTTTATCAGATTTTAAGTAATGGAAATGCTGGAAGAGAACCTGAAATTTTAGTGCAATAATGCACCTCCTGCAATCTGTTTTACTGTTGCCTTCGCGTTTGCTCCCAGACAGGTCATGGCAGACTGGTTTTGATTGCACTGCACTATCTGTAGGATTGTATTAATGAACATATAGAACTTCTTTTTGTCAGTTCTCTCTCGCTTACTCAAATTCTACCTATATGCATAAGTTTTCCTTTACCACTCATATGATTTTACTAGTCAATGATTTTTGATGGTATTGTGTTACGTAATAGAGGAGGATGGTTTTACTCCTTTCCACGATATCATAATAATATTATGGTCATGTATTTCTATATCATATAATTATGTTGATTGATTAGATTCCACATTCTGGACTCACTGAGTATCTCCACAACGGTGACGAATTCCTATTTGGAAACGGACCAAGAAATGCTAATGATGGAAAATTGTCTTATTTTCTTGGCCACGTTAGCATCAGTGAGAACAGCTATTGGTATGTCTGACAGCGATTTGGTCACTTTGGAAATGATTACTTTACTTTGTATGGGGGACAAAACTCACAGCCAACTTATGGAACTCATGCCGGAACGATGTGGAAATAGTTCACAGTCCAGAGATTTCGAGGCCGTCCTCGCCAAGGTTAATATCATCTCAATGTCTACCTATTTAATATTATAAAATGTATCACATAATATAAAATGTAAGTACCTGTACTAACATTGTATGTAGTTTGCTATTTCCCTTTTAATTAACCTACACATAAAACATGAATATGTTAATGGTTGGTCATTAATCCGGTTCTGTAACATCTGTTTACAATTTACAGGTTGCTGATTATAAGGCTCCTAATTTTGAGTCGAGTGGGAACATGTTGCAAGGAATGTACGTGCCAAAATCTTATGTTTGGGAAACGATTTATGATCCAATTTACATTCTTTTGAGGGCGGTGCATCGAAGGGACTTCCAAACTTCACTAGATCGGTTTACGGAATAGTAAGTGTTTGAAATTTAGTTAAATTGCTAGTAAATCAAGTATCGTTACAGGTTTTTCATAATTTATATCAATGTGTTTGTAGTGCAAAACAAGCAGGAAAATTTAAAGGGTCGGGGAGCCCTTGGCCACCTTTTAGGATTCCAGCTCCAGCTGTAGCCCCTTACGATGACCCAAGAAATATTCTCTTATCAAAAGTTCTTCAAGGAGTTTTATTCGTTATTTTCTATAAGGCTGTGCATACAACTCAATTGTCAGATCAGGTCGTTTCTTTAGCCGTTTATCTTGTTGAGCTGGCTCTCAGCATTTGTGATACTATTGGTCCCAAGGTATGATTATACTTGATTATACATTTATAGGGACTTTGTAACATGTTATATAATAGCAATCACCTTGATTACACTCCTTTTAAAGTTGGATCATTAAACTTTTTGTGATTAGGTCATTTCACCGCATGAAATTTCATACGGTAGATACGATATGGAATTTTCATCTTGGTATACCACAGATTGTTTGTTGGCAAATCTTCGAACCGAAGTCGATTCTGTTTTAGTAAAGCCAGTTCCAAAGGTTTCGTCTACATCTTCCAACTCTTCAGATTCTTCGGATTCTGCTGACGGTATGTAGACTAAAAACCATTGTTTGCAAATATTTTTTAAAGCAGGATTTTAGAAATGAATATGTTTATGATGATATTTTTTTTTAGATATAAGCGTAAATGAAATGGAAGTTGAAAGCTTTGATGGAGAAGTTGAAATGTTTGATCCATATGAAGAGTCGTTAACTACGTACATGACTCATATGCACGATTACCCAATGAATGATGCTGATGCTCCGAATCAAGGCCCTGGCACTTTAGCAATTATGCCTTCAGTGCCCCTTCCAAGTAAGTATTTTCTGAAATTGTCCCTGATATAAGTTCTCAGAAGGAAATGGCTTGTTGAAGCATGATATATACAAGTGAATGAGTTACAAGCATAACTGCAATTATATTAAGTGGGATTTTATTTTTTGTTCTTGTATAGATAATGGAATGAACGCGATTGATGTGCCAGACATGCCACCATTTCGACTAGAGGACATGCAGCGTCAGCAAGGATTACAAGTTGTTCTTGCTCAGATGAAACCAGTGGCTACTTTACAGAAAAAGGAAATGGTGAAAAGGAGTTCTTCAGTAAGTCTCGTAGCAAAAATAAGTGACACAATTGTTTAAATGCTACATTGTAGTAAAAATACGAATATCCGATTATTATTGTCAACAGATGCGGGCAGGACAGGCTCCCGTTGAGGTTGTAATAAATGAAAGCATGATTTCATTATTGCTGAAACTTCATTCAAAGCTCTCGTCTACCCCAGACAGCTATTCTCCGTTTTGGGAAACTCCAGAAGCTGTGAAAATCATAAGTGATGCTAAATTGGGAATTCCTAATGGTCTTGAGATCAAGGTTGATGAAACACCCACAAATTCGAGTGATGTGGACAGACAATATTATTTCTCTTATGCTCAATTATACAAACTACTATACCCAGAGGATATTCGAGTTGGGGACGGTCCATTTTTCGTAGGCAAAGTTCTAGATCAAATAGCTTACAAAGATGATGCCTGTAGGGCAGCAATAGTTGTGACTAGAAATAAAATATGGCCCAAGAAGCGAGATGATGACGAAGAAATCAAAGAAAAGGATGACATGGATAAACAAGAGAAACGTCGGAAAGCGAGGGAAAGACAGTCGCGATTAATGGAGGAATTTGCAAAGAAACAACAAATGTTTATGGCGAAGGCGATGACTGAAGATTATAGCGAAGAGATGGCAGGAGATAGCATGAATTCGTCGGATAGCATGTCGGATAACCTGTTAATTAAACCTGTTGAATATGACTGTGTGATTTGCAATCAAACTAGTGCTAGCACTCAAGACAATCCAGTAGGACTAGTGATCCTTCTACAGCCCTCCTCAATTCTTGGGCATCGTCGACGAAAAGGGAGCAAAACACAAGTCTTGCCTACAAATGACGACGAGAAAATGGATTTAGACATGGAAGACACCATGACAAGTCACAACAAAAAAAGACTGGAAGAGTACAAACGGCACTTTGATGATTCCAGTTGGCTCTTAGCTGTCTCTGCTGGGTGGGAAGGAGGAGTTGTGACCTCGTCTTGTGGGCACCATCTTCACATGGAGTGTTTGAAAGGATACTTGGCTGCCCTGAAGAGCCAACAGCGTCAACATAATATTTCGATAGACAGGTAATTAGCATTACCGTTGAATTAATATCTAAAATTAAAAATTTCAGTCAGTAATAGCCAAATTTGAATGAAGGATTAATGTTATTTAAAATGTTCTTTGATTATTTCAGAGGGGAGTATTTATGTCCTTTATGTCGTCAGTTAGCTAATTCCTTTTTACCTTTATCTCCCGAATTTGGTATACGACAATCTGCATTAGTAAAAGACAGAAAGAAAGGCCAAGTTCCTTTGACTCCAGAGGCTACGGTGCCGGAAATTCCACCTTCTCCCGAATCGAATATCGCATTGGAGGTTGTTAAATTGTTACGTGAATATCCGTTTCCAACTGTTCCATGTAAAATGATGGATGCGATGAGTAAAACAATGGAAGAAATGACAAATGCAACAATCCTCAAGTACCGACAGGTATAGACAACAACAATTTTATTCACATCATGTTATATATAGTCTGTTTATTTGTATTTTGTACAAAGGTTTTTCGAAAAATATTTATAAGATTTATTTACTTTTATTAGGTGGGAAGCTCGAAAAATACCAAGAGTATTTTACTGTTTGTCAATTCTATCGCAAGAACTAACCTGGAGTTGGAGGTTACGCTACGTGGCGGTAGTTTAGTGAGTGTACAGACTGAACCACAGCCTTCCACTTCTGCTGCATCTTCAGTTTCGCCGATTGCCGTGTCCAAACGTTCTTGCATTGGTACATTTTATTTTAATCTTCAATATATAAAAATAGGTAAATGTTCTAAATTCTGTAATTAATATTTATATAATTTCTTGATTTTAACAGTACCATTGCTTCATGTCCTGGGTGTTCATTATAAAATCTTGTCAACTGATCCATGTTCTCCAAAAATATGGGAACGGATATTGGGTGTACGATTTTTACCAGATTCGTCACTCATGCCTATGGACAGAGAAGTTCCAATGCTGCTAAGAGATCCCTCAACAACTCTACTACATTTATTGATGCAGCTACCAATGCACGTAGATTTAGGTTAGTGTTTTATGTTAGGAAATTCTCGGTGAATAATACTCTCTAATTGACACGTACGTAATGATGCTAATTGAGATATATTTTTATTTAGCGTACTTCACGAGCATGGCTCAAGGAATCTTCAATCTAGTGTACATTCAAATTCTCTGTGAGCTCAGCTGTAGATTTTCTGAAAAGGAAAGAGAAGAGTGGAAAGCAAAGACATCGTTAAATAGCCCAGATGATTTCAATCAGTTATTTTTTCTAATGGGTACAGTGATTCAATATCTTGAGAAGTCACCATTGTATCGTCCGGATAGTGACTACGGGGACATGGATTCAAATTTCAGCAAGTCAAAGTCTCCATCAAATTGTGAAAATTCTGAAGAGGAGTTAGAAAATTTAGTTCAAGATCTGCTGCTACCATACCTTCGTATAGCCTCACTGCTGAGACACCATATTTATGAGCAAGACTTGCCATTTATAGCCACAGCTCAAGAAGAATTTGGTTTACTAGTTCAGTTTCTCAATCTCGGCATAGGGAATATCCACCAAAGTCAAACATCTGAGAACATTGACTCTCCCACTCTGTCCTTTTCATCGCACTATTATCAGCCTCCTGACTCAGTGAAAGCTCATAATTTCCTTCGCTGGATTTCGCCGACACCTTTGACGGCCATTTGGACTTGGTGTGAAGATCTGTGTAACTTTCTAATACGAGCTCAAATAAGTGCTCGCTTTTTGATTTCAAGCCAACACACTTTGTGGGGTCAACCACGACTGATGGATTTGCCATCAGCCTATGATGTTATCTTTCAATACTACCACAGAAAGCAGTGTCCAAATTGCAATTTGAGTCCGAAAGATCCAAATGTGTGTTTAATTTGTGGGGCAATGGTTTGTTTACGTGATTCGTGCTGTAAACAACCTAGCACTGGTGTTTGTGAGGCGATTCAGCACTCAGTGGACTGTGGAGCTGGTACCATAATGTATTTATCTGTCAATTCATCCACGATTGTGGTTGTGAGAGGACGACGAGCTTGTCTGTGGGGATCCGTCTATTTAGATTCCTTTGGAGAAGAAGATAGGGAACTCAAGTGAGTCATCATTTGTTTACTCTTGATACTGTTAGTTTGTTAGACTATCATATTAACGGTTTATTTCAGTTATGCTAATAATGTGATAATGCTTTGTTTACATAGGCGAGGAAAGCCGCTTTTCTTGAGCAAAGAGAGATACGCCCTACTTCATCAACAATGGCTGAGCCACAGATTCGATCATACAACACGCAAATGGATTTGGCATCGGGACACATTATAGTGTTTACTGACTGCTAATCTTTGCTTAATAAAATAAAAGACTAAATTTCGGAACCCTAAGAACAAGTGAGAATCGTTAAATCGACGTGTTGAAAATATGACAACTAATTCGCTAACGCATTAACAAGGTAGTTGCTGTAATAATCACACCAATTTTTAAACGATTTAGTATAACTTTATTTATTATAAGGCAGTAATCAGAATTATTAGCAGTACATAGAATTCGTATTATTGCATTGTCACTACATATATTAATATAATTTAGCTGTATGTTGATGGTTTCGTTAAAGTAAACTTTATTAGCATGTAAGTGTAGACCTCGATATTTAAGTTATTTAATTATACTATAGATATGTAAAGTGTGTAAAGAAATTAATGAGGAGAATTTCTTACTTCTAGTCGTTCCGGTTGAAGTAGAAAAATCACTGGTAAAGTATTTACTTTGTGGTTGACATTATTATATATGGATTTTACGTTTTCTATGTAATTTACGAATACGAACCTCTTTAGTAAATTGAAATTATCATATTTATGTTGGCTGTGTACATGATATGCAGCTCTTAATAATTGTTCGTTGTATGACAGAGAGCGTCTAATGCTTGGTATTTCAGATTTAATCAGATCATCGTCTCCATGAATTTTTGTAGTACCTATAATGCTGTAGGTACTTACTACTATTATTATAGTCACATAAGTGTGGAGGTTAAAAAAGAAGGCAAGATGCATATGTATTATAATGGATTATTTTTTGGGCATTTTTACTGCAAACGCACACACGTAAAACACTTTAAAGATATAGGTAGCTCGCTTGGTTGTATTTATTGGATGAGTTAAGGCTTTTTGAATTAGAATATCCTACTACTTTCATGAGTGAAAAGTTAGTAGTCGGTGGGGAATGGGGATGTATTTATACTCTGAGTGGTTTATAGATGAAAGGTCCCTGTAAATGCCTAATGATCATTAGAAAATGCAAAAGATCACTAGTAGAAGTTAGAGAATTGTGTTACTTAGGTTTGAAGTGTAAATAAATGAGTCAAGTGTAAAGTTTGCATTTAAAATGTTTGAGTTCGCGTGAATATGCCTTCTCGTCTGTTCTACTTATGTATGTGTATTATATAGTAGTAGATGAGAAATAATTGTCGCCTTGTAAAGAATTATAACCAATTATATTCTAGATGAAGTAAGTTTGCTCTGCTATGCAATAATTAAAGAAGAGCAATCTCAGTCTCGACTTTCAGTTTAATTTTCAAAGCCTCTGTCGTATTCTATACATATACGTAAAATGTAACAAATAACCAATATAACTGATGCCTTATTATTGCTATGCACTTAAATTCTAGAAGAATAACGTTACAAATCAAATGGTTTTACATTGAATGCGAATAATACGCGAGGATGTGTTTATACTTATGTTGTCAGCCTTCTTTTAGGTATTTGCTAGCTATACCTATTTGTTATATTTAATCTCATAAACTTGTCATAATTGCGATTACTTGTATTTATAATATTTCAAAATATTTCGTTTAAATATAGAAGTTGTTATTATTTAATGAGCATTATTAGTTGCGTTATATTACCTCACGTGCATTATACATACGTAAAATATGTAATACAATACGAAATGAAATTACGGTAGGGTCGAAAATTGTCTTTTTCACATTGACATTTGTATGAATGCAATAAACTGAAATTATTGAAAGAAATTCCTTACTCTCTGTAGCATTGGTAGATGTAGCAGCCCTTATTTTGATCATATACTAGAATTAAGTCCAATCAGATGGACCTCGTACCTTTCTCTGTCGAAATCCCCAGTACCCCCAAAGATTCTGTCCACGATTCCACTTATTCTGTGCCAACCCATGTGTGCACGATGGCAGAATGATTTGTATCGAATGTATTCTCCTGTTGCATCCTTTGGACACAAGATCCCATCGACGAAACGTCCTGGTTTGTTATTTGGATCAAGTCCTTTAAAATCTGGACCTGTATTGATTGTCATTTTAATTGTATTATACTGACCTACATGTAAATCTTGTGCTATTAATTATTCGATATCCCAGAAATAATTTGTTAAATAGTGGACACAGTTGAAAAAAATACCTTGAGGTACTGGGGCAGCGTCAGTGTGGCGATGTACTAAAAGAATTATTGCTGTGACAGTTGTTCGAAACCTCATTTTAGTCGAGATCGTAAGTTGAGAATTCCAATGCAGTAGTGGGAGAGTTTCATACGCTCTGCAATGAAAAAGCTTCTTCAGTTGAACTGAATAGAGTCACTAAAGAATGGTCAGTTAAATTAAGACTACTTTCCATGGTTTATGTAAACAATTTTAACATTGTTGTAGGAGGTGGGTCATCGACATGGTTTCACGGCTTGACCATAGTAGTGCCGTAGGTTCTTGAGTGCACTTTACATACTTAAATGCACTACATATAATGTGCTTTAAAATGCCATACTCATGCATATAGTACAGCCAGCGTATTACTGACTTTATAATGTCTATCTGGATGAAGTTACATAGAAAAGCTAGGAGACTAAGATTTTCTGATAGTACTTTCTTATTTACTTTTCCTATTATAATATCCTAATCAAAGCAGAGCTAATAATAGAAATGTGATACATGTGCATGTGTCATGTTCTGTCACAGTTTATTATGCCGTGTTAATTTTCTGACATCATGTACTTACATTAGCTACGAGTTTTAGAGTAACAGAATTTAGCAGAAGTGTATCCACTACATATTTATATTTATCATTTCCAAGCATGCATCGACTGAATATTAACTAAATTGCAAGCACACAACTGACACAACAGTTGCACTAGGTGTGACATGGTGCAAAAATATGACGACCTTGCCAGGATTCGAACCTGGAATCTTCTGATCCGTAGTCAGACGCGTTATCCGTTGCGCCACAAGGCCTTATTGAAGTGCTGATAGAATAATCCACTATATGAATATGCAATAGAGGTTATGAGAAAGGGAAAAGTACTCCATGGTTAAAAATTTATTAGTTTTTTGCAAGGGGGGTACATCGTCATAGAAATAAGGATTTGTTCTTACTAAGGTGTCGAAATTTCGGGATTTCCTTCGAAATCTACTGAGACGTAAACAAACTATTTGCCTGCAATATTTCGTGCTGAAGGCTAATGCCTGTCGCACAAACCAAAAGCTTGTGAAGACGGAAACGAAGGCATTGAATCCGTCATGGACGAACCAAAAACTTGTGAAGAGGGAAATGAAGACA
>JAAAYG020011090.1:36032-70776 GCA_009936455.2 Tomocerus minor
TTGAATCCGTCATGGACGAACCAAAAACTTGTCCAGAGGAAAATGAAGACATTGAATCCGTCATGGACGAACCAAAATCTTGTCAAGAGGGAAATGAAGACATTGAATCCGTCATGGACGAACCAAAAACTTGTCCAGAGGAAAATGAAGACATTGAATCCGTCATGGACGAACCAAAAACTTGTCAAGAGGGAAACGAAGGAGTGGGAGAAGCAAAAAGTGGTCCCCAAATGCGAGATTATTGCGGAGGACCAGCGCCTCTTCCTTCCGGAGGGACTTACAACGCTATGTTCGGTCCAGATGCTGGAATAAATAACGACGTTTTGCAAGGGATCCCAGGTCTTCCTTCAGATCAATTGCTGGAATGCCGTCATGATATCATCAGTTCAACATCAATCAACCCGTACTCCTCTCATGCTTACGGAACAATGCCAGAATCCGAATCATCTTGCTATTTCTTTTCGTCTTCACGCCAAATTTTCACAGTGGTTGAATCCGTTGTTCATTTTCTGACTCAGCCTGTGGTCAATTTCATTCGAGGTGAATGGATTGTATCCTTCATGCCATTTCCTATTGCACAACATATATGTATCTCTTTGGACGATGGAATGAAACGCTATGAAGAAGTTCTAAAGTATCTATATTTACCTCTAATTTATTTGTCATTTCAATAAAATAGAAATAAAATGATCTGTGCCATTGAAAATTAAAATTCTTTTATTTTAGGGTTGAACCCAATTATGACAATCCATCGAGAGTGCAACTTATGACTGTGGAACATCGTCTAGTTCCGGGTAATACGATGCATCGCCCAAGATTCCGAGAAGCTCTAAGACAAAGTCTCACGGAGGTTGGAAAACAGCTATCAGGAGAAGCCCCTTGGGAAATATTCGTTAGTTATTATTATTATTTTATCCACTTTTATTACACAGATTCAGTTATTGCCCACATGGATTAAAATAGTTTTTCCAATGAATTGCTTAAAATATTTTCAAAATATGGTATTTGCTTTTCAGGTGAGCAGAGCATCGGGGAGATCCTTAGCCATGGACACTATGATCCATTCATTCTTGTCGGAGTCTCATGAGCCTTTGGAAACTCACTGTTCTCCGTTGGTAGAGCATTCATGTACTCCGATCTTTGCAAAATTAACCGCTGCTCCCTACAGCATTGTCGGGAATATCTTCCGTCCAATTCTGAGATACGCTTCATGGTTGGTAGTCTCGTCGCACTATCAACTTCACGAGACAATCAAACTGAACTTGAATTTCAAAGCACGACGGATTGAAGCAACTTCCTTAGACTCGGCTCTGGCGAGATCAAGTTACAGTGAAGACATGGGTTCTTCTGTCGTCCTCTTAGATGCAGTTTCATATGTCAGTGACTCACTAACTGGAAACGCAGTGCTGTCAAGCAATTCCTTGTTGGGAAGAAATCTCCATCCCTTTCTCAACTTTGACAGCAATCCCATTTTCAACCGTGGGTCAAACCCTTGTTTCAACGCTACATTCGCTCCTCCTTCCAGCACTAGTGTTCCGGTCAACTCTGTAGGCCTTATCATCACTCCTCCAGGACATGGAGCTCAAATGGGTATCATAAAACTCATGAAATTTTCATTCTCTCAAAAATAGGTAACAGAAATTAACATGAAGCTTTTCTCCCACAGCGCCAAATCAAATTCAACAACAGAATCCAGGGAATCAACGGAATGCTCCATTTGTCAACCAATATCAAGCTCCTTTATTTGCGTATTCACCTTACGGGCTTTTGCAGCAAGTTGTGCCTCCCATTCCTATAATACCGGAAAATATGTACGCTCCTCCTCCTTCTGCTCCCGCAGCTTATGGACATTTCATTGGTAAAACCACAAGAAAATCAATTTTCATGGAAAAATATTTTTCTTTGTGATTTGACCATTTAAAATTATTGTACACATAGAAGTTCCAAGACCAGAGTTACCTCTCAACCCGAACGCTCAAGATTTTTTCCCTGATATGCAAAGTGAAAGACCAGCTACTGCTGAACCATATGCGACAGGTAGTTTTCATCAACATTATAATTGTATTTCGAAACTGTTACCTACTTCATTTTCCCTTTTTCATTGCATTTTTTTATTTTATTTTTCAGAGCACGAGATGACTTCAGTAAAACAGTCATCTTCAGAATCTACACTGCAAATCTCCCATTGTCAAGTTACTGGGACATTTGTTCATCATTCGCCCTCGAACTACGAATCTGAGCCGGGTCTTTTGATGGTAAGAGCAAGAGAAAGTCATAGCGATCTTACAAATGACACAGGATGCGCAACTCGGACACATAGTAAATCCTGGTCAGAGGAAACAGCAGAAATCGGGGACCACGAAATCGTTGATACTTACTACACCAATGTCTCTCCTGTGACATACGACGGACAGCCGATGTTGATCGAAAATTCCTATGGAAGTGACAAATCATACAACTCCCATTGTCCAGATTGTCATCCACCGCGTCGGAATGATCATTACCAGAGGGGAAGCGTTAACTACTACGGAAACTACAATAAACCCAGATTTAATCATTCTGGAACTCCGAATACTCGCTACGCTCCCCCCAATGATTACCCCCACGGAAGTGAGTCTCCCCGTCAGAATCAGCAAGGGAATTACTCACCATCGGAAAGAGGAGGGCACTACTACAATAATCGTGGACGAGGAGGACGAGGACGGGCTTATAAGCAGAACAAACCTCATTACAATCAAAACAACCAAACCGACGGCTCTTATTACCGCAGAGGAAATCGTTACAACAACAACAACAATAACAATAATAACAACTACAACAAGAAACAACCAACAGAATAATGTTTCATGTTCTTGTCTCTGTCAGCAGATCCCAATCATCAGAAATAACATTGAATGTAAAATAGGAAATCAAGAAACAAAAACATCAAACTAAGAATACACACTGAGCAAGTATACTTCTGAAAAAGGTTTGAAAAAAGATAATGGTTTCCAAAAGTACCTTTGAATACCTGTAGTAGTTATCTCATTTTAGTCATTAATCAAAAAATTATGAGGGCAAAGATGAAGTCTCCGATCTCCAGCAAACAACAAAATTGCCTTTGAACATTAGTTAATTTATTACTGTATTTTAATTAATTAGTTACTTATGTGTTGTAAAATCATTAGAAAATAATATGCGTTGCCGCAAAATTGTTGATAAAGTTAATCTCTTCATGACTCACGACAGTGTAGAATCCACTTCCATTTTTTGCCCAAAAAATGGACCTAAACTTAATATTTCAAGTGCAATTATTTATCCATTTATCATTGAGGGATAAATACATTGGGGACAGGGATTTTTTGTGCCAACTATTCTAAAGTGCAAGGAGTTGAATAATTTACCAATAAACTTCCCACTAAGTTATCATAATATCATTCAAGTAGGTAACCTTCAATCCGATTTTCCATTGAACCCTTCTGAATTTCCACTCCCAATTGTCCCAATGGAAATTAGAATTCGTGATATTAAAAATTGTAATATTATTATTTCGACAGTTTACTAAGCTTAGTAAGTAGATTATCTGAATCAACATTTTGCGGTAACAATTAAATTGCAAAAGATTCCGAGTTTTGACTTGAAAATTTTCATTATTTTCACATTATCATTTGTTTTTCATAAAAACATTTCTTTTAATAACGTGGTAAAACTAAGTCCCTTAAAAGATTTGCTTTCAATTCTCAATCGTACATTGCATTGCCATTTAGGAAACGTCTCTCAATGCATGTGATTCTAATCTGGTTTTGTGTATTGGATATATGAGAAAATGAGAGAATATCAGACAATTAAGGCAGGCAGAATTAATTGCGAAAATTATTATGAGGTAGGTTAAAATGATAACAAGGCCAAAGTGGATTTGATTTTGAGTAGAGGTGTAAAACTGCATTAGAGAAATAAGTAGGAATATATATATTTGTAGGAGATATGTATGTCTAATTGAGTATAATTAAAGAATGGAAGAGGCGGAAATAGATTAACAACCTTCTGGGCAGGACTTTCAGTCACTTTCCTATTCTGACTGGCAATAATAACAAGAGATTACTAACTTTTGTAAAGTTACAGTGGATAGGTAAGTGAAAAATGTCGAAGTCTGTCTTTAGGTTTAAGACGATGGCACGGCAAGGCAATCTGTCTAACCTAGTAGCACTCTCAAGCCAGTCAAGTCAGTGAGTATAGAATGTTACAGAGTATTATTGTAGTAGGGATATAGATAGTGTGATTAAGAAGTGTTGCTCATTACACGTATTACTAAATGGGAACATAACATTGCACACGTTGATTATAAAAGTTACAAAGTATTTTCTATCTCGCTCGTGTCTTTCCATTGTTATTTGCTCAGTCTCAATTCTCTCAATCAGAAAGGATCGATCTGAAGGATAAGTACCAATTTCGTAGTGTCATACGATAAATGCCATATCGTACATACATATATAGGCTCTCTTAGTATTTATGCTCTTCTCGTGCATAAAGATCCAATAATAACATTTCAACAGTAGTCGATCTAAAATGTTTGATGGTCTCTTGTTTTTTTTCTTTCCTAGAATAGTCCAACTACCTTTTCCTCCTTTTCAGATACGTAAAGCGTAGTAAATTTTTTTCTGACTAGATCTAGTCTTAAGAATAATGGGATCATTCTCTCTCTCTCTCTCTCTCTCTTCATTTGATTCTCTATACTAGTGCATAATGTACGTAGAGAGACTTGATTCACCATTCTGCATGTACAATTAGACATCTCAAGTCCCTGTCTCTCTCTCTCTCTGTCTACAACGAGCGACTGTACAGAAGGCAAGGCAAGATGCAAGTCACGGCTATGAAACAAAAGAGAACCTCAAGAGCTAAGATTGATTTGACTCCAAGGATTAACCCGACTCTGGCTTTTGTTATCATTGTTACCTTTTATTGTCATCGGCTAGAGCTTAATATTCAAATCCAAATGAAATGGATAACTCGTCAACAGAAAAAAATCCCTGCACTCTCATTCTTTTCCTACTTATAAATAACCCTTACTAACTATATTAGAGTATAATAGCCAAATTAACTAGTATAAACCAGTAACTATCAGTTATCTGCACTTTAATAATGTTACATGCATTGATGCATTAATGGGTTATATAACTTTTCAGTAAATATCATTGTAATTTACACCTCTAACTATAGTCTACATGCAGATAGAGTTAATGTTAACGATAGAATCTTTTAGTATAATAATATGCTATAGTTTAGTAGTACTACGTAGTGCCTGCTGCATTCACATCAAGAAATAAGTAATAGAGTGGAATTTGGTTTTAAATGCAATCTAATGACATGACTGAATTCGTAATCTAATCTAAATTGACTCACTCAGTCGACTTAAGAAGAACTCTTTGCTTTATTGCATTGTCATAAGGCAACTTAAAAGTTACAGAGTCAAGCAACGTGCACAATAGTTTAACTACTCCGCAAAAACCATTACAGAATCTCTTTAAAGCATAGAGTAGTCCAATGGAAAATCAGTTAGAGACGTAAATAACTATAGTGAGATAATGTAGTTAGTCTAAAAAGTCGACTCAAGTCAAGTGAATTGGGTTAAGGACTCTTCTTTTCTTCTCGGCTCACTCTTATGGTCACCGTTATAGTCAGGACTGTTGAATTTCTGTTGTCGTCTCACTCTTTGCCACCTTTTGTCTCCAAGTCCGACTCAAAAAATCTCAGAGCTCTACACGTTCCGTCTCTCTGCCTACAATATTAAACCAGAAACCATGAAATTCTCTCAGAATCCTACTATACAACTCCAGATTACTATCAGCAGCCAAATAAATCTCCACACTTTGTTTCAATCTCTTAGAATGCAACCATTTATTCACTTAAAAACTTATTCAGACGCTTTTGCTTTCTTATACTCTCCCTATACTTACACCATTAGTCCTATAAGTTCCTTTTGTCTTTACTTCTAAGAAGGATTATTATATCTGACAATGAGAAAAACGGCAGAGGAACAAAAATAATTTACCTCTCATCAAGGTCCACAAACTAAGGAAATTTCTGGCAACGGCAAACTTATCATTACCTACATTAACAATTGTTTCAAATAGGAAAATCTTTGTCGAAAGCCATACACGAGACACTGAATTTATTGCTTTGAGATGAGAATTCAATTTGTTCAAGTATCAAACGAGGATTTGCCTCATTAACCTAAAGCACCTTCATCAAAATTCCATTTTCATTTCATTCACACAACACTTTTTGACACACATTAGGATTTTACAGAGAAAGAGTCGAAATTTTACAAATTGTTGCATTTATCTTTAAGATTATTATCTGAAAACACAAAATTGCTCTTATATCCATATAAAACCATCATTATAATATAGCTTTGTTATAGACAACTATCGATGTTAAATAAGTTTCATCATACTACACTGCGGCTATACTACCTTTTATATAATTTTTTGCGTTTAAATAGCAACACAAGTTTTAGTTGTTAATATAGCTGTCCGTAAGGAGTAAATGCATAAGCAATGCAAATGTACGCAGCGTAATTACATTTTAGAAACAGACAGTGACAGACTCGACTCTACATGACTTTTGACTTTTCCCATGGGCATCCTCCTAGGTCGATTTAACCTGCTGCTCGTCAAGGACTTAACTCTCTGTGTACTTGTTTATGGATTTCATTTACAATTAGTTACGCACCCTTTTGGCCCTTTTGTGATGGTGATGACAAATTAAGAGAAATTAGAATGCGTAACGAAGCTGCAACTCTTTTCTGACACAAATTAGCAAAAATTTACAATCTACAAACTCTTATTCCCTACTTGACACTCTTTAATTTCAGTTTTTCTCTGGCTATGTACAGCTTCTATCTACAATTAAATTACATAACATTGTGTATATGTTTATCATTTATCATTATACGATATTCTGTTATTACATATTTTAAAGTTAGAGCATTTAAAAATAGTGCAAAAATTCACTGCTTTTCTTTGCCCAATTTTTGTAGATGAGAAAAGTAAAAAATGTTGGTAGATCGTGTAAGAGTTCTCGATTCTTTTTTCATGATCTAATTCATGTTTTGAGTGTTTGAAATGAATATATGTACAGGTAGTAGCAATAGGAATATGTTTTTTAGACTCGATATGTGAGTGCTTAAAAGGAAAGAAATGAGATATCTCACTTTGGCAGTTGTAAAAGATCACGTCCACAAAGACAGAGATCATGTCAAAAGTCCGCATCCTCTAGTAGTGTAGTCTTACAGACTGCATCATAGCAAACAAACAACCATTAGCAGGAGAAACAAATAACAGTTAAAATTAAAGAGTCAAGAGAGGTGAAATGGATTGAGAGAAATTCTGGAAATTCACGCTGCAGTTTACCTGAGCACTAAAATAAAATATAAAAGAAACTGAGTGAGATCTCTGTACGCCTTTTTATTGTACGAAGGACTGAAACTTTGTGAGATGGACCGAAGGCAAAGCTTCGGGTCATCATGTCCGCAGCTATTAACATTTTAAACCACTTTACTTTGATGTTTTAGGAGTAGCGCAAATAAAAAGACAATTTCACAAAATCATAAATTCTAAAAGGATGACGATATGTAGCATATCACCAAAATTGTATTACACACTCTCTGACTGACAAAAGTGTGTGATTCTCTGCTGATTCACTTTTGAGGTTGAGACTTTCGTCTCTGCTTGCTCTTTCTTCATTATTATCGCCATTGTAAATGCAATGAAGGATTAGTAGACAGAGGAGAGTTAACTAATCAAAATTCTAAAGAGAATTTTCCTATTACAAAAGGTGAGATTTTGGCTAACCAAAAAATTCCTACTCAATGTTTGTTCAATGTTGTATTTAAGTGTAATTTAGGATTTAGGTAGTTGGAGAATCTAGTCTAGTAGGTAGTAAATATTAGTTTAGGACTTTCAGGAGGTAGATAGTAGCCTCTCTGCTGAATACACATGGACTTGTTTGCAAACTTGCAACACATAATTATACTCCATGTATTTCCACACAGATGTTCGCGCAGAAAACAAATAATGGCCTTTGGTGGTTTCCTCTGCTTCATCCCACAGTATCTCTCTCTCTCTCTCTCTTTACTTTTAACATCAATTGTAGTTTGGTGAGTGGAATGCTGTGACTACTCGTAGCTACAATTATTATTACCACGATCGAAAAGTGTCAAAAGCTCAAACAAATAATTCAAGAGACACAAACGAAAGTTTTCGAGGAATTTTTACAAGTCTATGATTTTATGTCAGGGGAATTACGAAAGAGGCGTAAAAGCACAATTGTACCTACGTCATTGCCGCTCTTTACAATAATGCTTACTTAGCACTGTACTACTGTAAACTCCTTAGAATCCACCACAAACATATATGTATCATTTGTTGACTTCAAAGAAATTGACCTATTATAAGACATTTTCTAACCAATTAACCATTATTTAACAAATCATGCAGTTTAATTCTAATTCTACACAAGAATTTCAAGGTAAATTAAAACAGGTAAATACTTTCTACGAAATGAAAGGAAAACTGGCCCATTATTTTCTTTTAATTCAGCAGAGTTAAAAAGATGCTTTTAAAACGAGGTTTGGTACTATTAACATTTACGTAACAAAATGAAGAAGAGTAAGTGTAGTAGAATTGTGTTGGACACTGGGATTGGATTAAAACATAAAACTGCAAAGTACCTAATGTGTTCTGACTTTCTGAGACTAATCGTTTTTAAAGAAGCATGGATTTACATGCAGAGTTGCATGCTAGAATGAGATATGGGCGGAAAATCCCTCCAAATAAGGAAGAAATGATCAAAAAGTGTGTAATTTTTATTTTTACTGTCTGCATGCATCCCAATTTGTTTTCAGATGTTTATGTAAAAAGAAAAATTTGTATGTATATAGAAGTTGCGGACGTGATTTGACTATGATAACTAGAGCTCAAGCCGCAATTTTTTTAAATTGTCGGTAAGAAATCAATGGAAATCAGCGGATAAACGTAACAATGTAGTGCAGTTAAAATAAAAAATGAGGATGAGTCGCCTCCAGACATTTCCCGTTAATCTTTATTAGTTGCTATTGTATCAGCGTGTACTTAGCTTTGCTCTTTAGCGAAGGAACAACTAATGCTTACTGCTTAATGTTCCTGTCTGAGCATTTATTATCATAAAACTTGTTTTCTTCTTAGCATATAATTTAGTCTCTTCCCATTCCTGTATACACTTTTCTTGGCGAGAACAGATGCGAACTGTTGCTATCTCCCAACTTAAGTAAACCTTATTCCATCTTTTACCATTAAATGGTGTAAATTATTCTTTTTCCAAACCAATGCTATCATTCATTTTCTTTGGCTGCCTTCATCTCTCCATCTAGCAAACACAGAATAGTGACTCTGCAAACAAATTACTCATTTTACCATTTACTGCAAAGTAATTATGATTGTCTCACGTGGACTTTACACACCTTCAATCCTTATCTTTTACACTCGTTGGATAATTCTTGCAAGTGCTACTGAATCATGAGTATCAGATACAAATCCCATTTTAATGCTCATCCATACAATATATACGTTAAATGGGATGCTTTGTTGTTACAAAGTACGTTTAAAAAATTTTGCATTTTATATTTTATTACAAACAATTAACAAGGGCATTGCTATGAATTAAAACTCCTTACAATGATCCCAGGTCGTAGATTGCGAACCAAAATTCATTAACGTCAATTTTAAGCTGCATTCATGTCCATATCCTTTAAAAAATCCTTGTCATTTTGGTACCTACAAGAAAAAACTAATATCTTTTATCGCGAAATAACAGATGTAAGTTAGACTATAGCTTCCTATTTTCGCCAAAAAATATAAGACTAAACTTTTTATAGTGCGTATCAATGTGCTTCCTTTTGTCCCTTGGGAGTACCCTGTACCTTCAATTACGTCCACTAAAAAGCCTTTAGCAAATAATTGTACCAATGTATGAACTTTTTTTAAAGACAGTATTGATTTTGTAGAGACGGAATTAATGATTGAAATTGAATAGATTTTAGGAAAGTTTCGCCAGCACTCTTACAATGATTGAACCTTTGAAAATGTGCAAATAAAAGGAGATGTCCCTTGAGTGCTATGGAAAACGGTCCTGATCAACTACTAACCAGCCTTAATAAAATAAACATTGTAATATTATAAGTATCTCTATTTGTTGGTGATAGATAACCTATGTAGATATAAAAGATAATAAATTGAATAACAATGCAATGTGGTATATTAAAAAAGAGTCTTAAGTAGAAAGGAACAGTGAATTGATGCATATGATTAAAAGAATGCATAGAACGCATTAGGATTTCAGTTTCACGTAAGCCATGCTTAAGAGAATATAAAGATTCAGTTCACCTCAGTTAGTGAATTTCTCTGGTCACTTTTTTTTGGAATTGAGTTTGTATAGCTTTTCTGTTAATCTGACGAGAGTTGTGACGTATTTACTTGGCTATCATTGTTTAAAAATTCTTGATGAAATATGTTATGAGTTTTTCTAATTGAATTTTACAAGCAATTGAATAATCAAAAAGGAGATTACATTAAGAAGGGAAAATCTGTGTATGTAATAAGAGATGTAGATAGGTATAAATACATTATTGGATGATATTCATAGCCAAAGGTATTTACGTTACTTATGTATTTATTTTATTAGCATGCCATTATTGCAGATAGAGAACCAAGCAAAGTAAGCCAGCCAACTCTGCTAAGAGCTCTCTTCTGTTCATGTTCTCCGTTTTCCCTTCCCAGAGATTTTTACGAATTGAAGGAAACTCGAGTTTAACTGTTTAACTACATGAGATGCAGTTAAAACTCAAAAATAATGTTACCTACCGTACTAGAAATAATCTTACATAGTCTACTGCTGATAATCATAACATTTATATTCTTTCTATTTGAATTTTTGTTGAATTCAACTTGTTAGATAAAAATGGTAATAAATGGCTAAGCATTGTGCAAAATGCAGATACACTTTTGGTTTTTCTTCATAAAACTGAGTCATAGGATCTGATCTGATAGGCCAAGATTATAACATCCACATAATATTACTATATAACTCGTAATACATTGTTTTATCACTCGCTAGATCAGCTATATTTAATTTTATCTATGAAGCATAGCATGGAATGTTTTGAGTTACGTATGTCTAAACGTCTGTGTACTAAAACATACGTTGAAATTAATGTAGATGTAGTAATGTAGAGTCCCACCGCAATTCAATGGTTAAATCTAGTTGAAGTTTCAGTAGTACACGTCAAACAATGGAGCAAATACCTAATTGCCTCTCTCCAATCCAAAATCCAATGCAGTCCACATGCATTTCTATAAAAGCGAGATAGAAAAAAAACTTATTACTGTTAAAAATCTTTAGTGAGCTACTGCAGACGAAAATACATGTTCTGCTTCTGATTTTCTTCTCTATGATTATATCCTAAGAGCAAAAGCATCACACCAGATCATCGACTCGTTTACCATTTGTTTACTACTCACTCCCTTCTTATACACAAACAGAGAACATACAGAGAACAACACTAATGTAATAATAACTGCAGTGGATGTAATCCAACGTCCATAGCGTGCCGAAAGTAATAATAACGTAGAGAGACTCCTATCTCATTATTATTATGATATAAAAGAATACACATCACTATACAACAAAGATAAGTGCTAAGTTTTCTTGCATTCTTCACCAAATCCTTTGTTTAGCTAGGTAGTTATTGTTTTCAGTCACCCTTTTCTACCCATTTTGATCTCTATATAATGTACACATGTGTGTTGTGTGCCTTATTTTTGTCTACTCTACTGCCTTATTCTACTGAATGCATCAACGAGGTCAAACTTACAGAATTTCCTTTTCTTACCCACCAACCAGAAAGGTTAAAGCTCTTTTGACGGATTTCTCGGATTTCCCTTCCTTCATCTCATCTCATCACGTCACTCATACTCTGTAACATCATGCAATCTCTACTATACATCCTTCACTTACGATGAACTCTGCTTCTTGCTTCTTGAACTCTACTATCTCTAATCTCTATTTACTTACACTCGTTATATTATAATTCTTCACACGAAAAATTATTTTGGGAAAACTGCTGTTCCTTCTCTACTATCTCTACACATACACATAATAACAATAACTAATAAACTTGTTGACGAAAATTAATACAGTTTTACCTATTACATAATCATGAGAAACCGCCATTATTGCTGACATATCTGATTTGGAAAATCTCAATAATTCATGGATACTATAAAGAAAGCTTTGCTAACGTTTTTTTCAAAAATTCGACAATAAATTGCTACTTATAATGCTAATATTTAGAATATCAGAATTAATTATTTAGTATTTAATAAATATTTTGGACTGAGTAATAAGAAATAAGGGTTAGATATTAGCTGTGAACTAAAAATGGAATCATAAACGAGTTAAGACGATAAAACTCGCAAATAGTTAATAATAATTGTAATTCCTGTTAAATTGAAGCTAAAAAATTCATTGATTCATCAATTTTTTGAGAGCTATTCGAGAGGGCTCATTCGATAATAAAATAACTCAGTCACCTAGTTATGATTGAAAAGAAATGGTGAGATTGTCTTAGAGTTCGAGAAAAGAATATCATGATTTCCACGGAACTTAAAATTGCGTAGCTATTTTTCTTTGGTATTGCAACATCCTGGTGCTCTAACAGTAAATCTGTGCTCTGCTTACCAATCTTTTTCTCATTAGGAATTTTCTGGTTCGGTCATTGTGGCCACAAGATGAAATTTTGTACGTCTGTAAAAGACAGAGAGACCATGACGAAAACCGCATATATGGATCTTGCTACTATACTATTCTTACGATTCACATCACGCAGACAGACAGAGAGTCATGTCATGTTAGATATAGGATACGGTTCTTAGTGGCACTAGTACCGACTACCGACATCATAAATCCAATCGTTGATATTAAAAAAAATTTTTCGTATCTAGCACTAAAAGGAATTTAGATTGAAAGAGTGCTACTCTGACATGACAGTTAGTAGATGGCAAAGTAACCTAAATAAATGAGATGTTTGATGGGAACGGACGCATAGTATTTATTTTTTGTTTTCGCTTGTAGTGTACACGATGCGTAACGTAACTTCAATTCAAGAGAGATACATACAGCTACCTGATCTAGTAGTTCAGTGATTGATAGAACTTATATAAAGGCAGAGAGGTCAAAAAACGTTTTGGTTTTGGCTTTGCTTACCTTTGGCTTGTTTTTCTGTAAAAATGAAATCGAAATTAAAATGAAAAGGGAAATAATGAGGATTTGGTTTACATTAAAAGCATTAGTGGGATGGAAGGATGTTAGAGTGAGTGGAGTGAGTGCGAGGAGAGCTGCGTTCTTTGGTTACAATTGGCCTCTCCTCCTCCCGATTGTCATCACATCACATCGCATAAGACTTGAGTTCAGACTCTGTGCATAGAGTAAAAAGAGTAGTACACATATGTGCAGTAGTAGGTAGTCTTTTGATTGTTGTTATTACGGTTACGTCGTTACGGTAGAAGAGGGTGAGGGTGAACGTCCTTCGCCTACACACATTAACTACATATCAACTCAGTTCAGATCAGTTCATAGTTTTTGCTCAATTACAAAAGTCGGTCTCTGGGTAAAAAGCTCAGACTAATATAGAGAAGCATGCCAAAGGTAGAATCAGCCAATTCAGACGTTATTGGATTATACAAGTCATAATAAAGGATAAAGGAATACAGAAAGTCGAGATTTAAGTTGTTCGTTGTCAGATGCAGATTAAGATAAAAGATTGCAACTAAGTAATAGTAATAGCTCAGCAGGTACTCACTCAACGCTCTTGTCATAATAGTATCATATTAAGTAAGTTTACTAATACTAATGAGACTAAACTACATTCTCCCTACTTAGTCTCTATATAAAAACACTTTATTTATGAAGAGAGCTATATATAAATCGATATACTACATATAAGTCTAGATATATTATATTTATATAAGGATAGGAGTTAGAAGCAAATCTTTATTATTGTCCTTATCAGATACGTACAATGTGTCTTGAGTTAAGAAGAGCTCTTTTTCTTCAACTACCAGTACAAGTACTACGATCTGTTTTCTATATGCAAGCTTTAAGTGTTATGTGATGGAAATATAAGATTTTATGATCTGAGATGTGACACGATAACAGGCTGTTCTAGCAGCCAGTTTACTCTATTATGTGGCAATTCCCAACAGCTACAGAAATTATCTATTGCATTTAAGATACACTGACTAAATAGCATGTAAAAGTACAAGTTGAGCTCACAGGGAAGCCTACTAATCACATTCAACAAACAAACCAGACAACATTTAAACCTATCTCTAACAAACATTCATACTTCAGTATTTACACTCAGGAAAAATGCGGATTCTTTCCTGCCTCACTCATGCAGCTATTCAAAAACTTGATAACTTACTTCTGCTTTGCATTTTGTCATTTATAATATGTCTACAGCCTTTTCACCAAGCAAAAATAACATTTTTCCTAAACCTACTTGTTATTCAATGCTTTCACCTTCTTCTGTTCAACAAGCCGATTGTACTTTGCATACTACATAACTGCATTTTTCATTCAAGGACTGACTTTGCCCCTCTTACCTCTACTTCTGAGACAATTACAAATTAATTACATTTCATTATTGCTTCACAATTACTCCCACTGGATTTCACGTAATGAGCTGTTTGTGATTGACGATTTGTGGAATTCACCAAATAATTATCAGTTGATGCTCTGGTAAACTAAATCATTTTATCAGCAAAAATAAACAGGAATATTGCAACTTTTCAAAAATATGCATTGTTTTACAAAACTAAAACATTCTATCAGTATCGATACGCTTTTCAGATCAGCTTAATAAAATAGAAGTAAATAAGGAGAGCTGAAAAAGAAGAATGAAAAATGCTCATTTCTGGATTGAATAAAGTGAAAAATGTGTATATTTATAAAGAATATCAGTAAATAACGCAACATTGAAGGTATAATAGAATTCGTGATAGTTGTGTAGTGTGTGTGAGTGAGAGGAATGAGTCCGAAAGGAAAGGATAAACCTTTAACCCTCGTAATGCAGTAATAACAATGATTATCTCTGAGTAATAACGACCCCCCATGTAAATCATGGCTAATTGTTGTGAGGAGATCATTGAATGCTTATGTTAAGTTGCTCTAATTCTATGGATAATATTTAATGTAATAATTAAGATCAGGTCTGGGAGCCTCATCCCTTCTGTTTAGCAACTGCAAATGTAAAATGCACTCACTCATTCTGGTCTAAGTTGGAAAATGGCTTGAGTGATCTAGTAAATTGTCTTTTATTGCCTCTGTGTGCAGCAGTGTTGGTTGAATGTAAATTGGCAGTGCTAAAAGATGATATTGTGTGTGTTGTGAAGGTAGGGGTGGTGGATAGTGTAGAGATAGGACAGTGATAGAAAGGACGAAGAGCAAGTTGTTTTGATTTCTCTGCCTCCCGGCCGGTCCGGTCTGACCACAAAGAATTAGCTGACTAACTACAGAAAAGGACTATAATTTGATTTCTTCCCTGATGTTAATTTATTCTCTATTTGCACACAATTCTCTGCCTTCTGCTCATTCCCACACAAATCTATTGCAATTTGCATTTAGCCAGTCGATCCTCTTCCCCACAATGCCTAATGGCTAGTAGCTTTGAAAATCTCTTTTGCATTTGCTCTGATTTGTTCAGAATTGCCACACGAAACCTTCAACTGCCGCAATAGTTAACGATCTGCACAGAGTTAGTTCAATTAAAGTTATTTAGCATACTGACCAAAGCTCTTTAGGTGAAAACGCAACTTTACGATTATCAATCCTTGAGTTTTTATGGATTATTTTGAATAAATTAGCTAGTAGATCTCTAGCAACAGCTGGTGATCTAAATTTCTTGAGTAATTTTAATGTAAGATAACTGAAGAGTCCTTTGGCCTCAAGGGGTTGTAGTAGTAACGTCATGTATTTACTTATATAACTGATATCCCTAGCTTGCTTACCATAATATTATGCATAAGAAGAGAACGAAGAGTAGTGTACAGTTCATCACCTCTGTAATTATCTCTCTGATGATGTCATCACATCCCAACACAGAAACAAAAGTAGCTAGCAGATTTCATAAGGGTGTGGTATGTTTAATGTAGCATGTCGTCCATCCATATCATTCACTTCACGCGTATCAATCATCCGCTCCTGACTGACAGAATAGAAAAATGATCATATCAGATCCTCATAGAGCTCTCTTGTAGTAGGTAGTAGACGTAGTAGTAGCAGTTCAACACTATTTATCTGGCAGTAGTGCAGTGGTGTAATCTAACTGTAGTTCAATAAAAGGATAATACCTACACACTCTACCACTACTATGTACTACGTAATTGCAAAGAGATAATGCAGTTGCGATTAAATATTTTACTTACTCTAGTTCGGCTTCGCTTGACTCTCAGATGGCTTTTGAAAGTGAATCGGCTTTTGGAGTTTTTGCCCATTTTCTACTCAAGATAGCTGACTACTGTTACATTTACTCCATTCCAAGATAAATTACAGATAAGTTGCCAGAGAAAAAGCAAAGGATGAGATGTAGTAGTTGATAAGAGAAGGGAGCAAAGACCAGCAGAGGCAACAGTCCATGCAATCAAAACTCGTACACATACAAATATACACACATATATATATATATATATAATATATATATATATATATACTATATATGCCACACTCTTCCAACATTATCTCCTCCCTACTTATCATAAGAATAATAAAAGAGTAGAGAATAATGCTGAGGTAATTTAGCTCGTTGCATGTAAGTCTATAGCCCTTTGTGGTGGTTATCGTTTTAAAGTTAGCCTTTCTTATTTTCATAGTTGCTACCTCTGTGTCATTCCTATCTTTTTGGGATGTGTACAAATACGGATTTCTTCAATGTTATCATTATTAATTTCATACACAAAAGTGTCACACACTCACCACTCTATCTATACAATACACTGCACTTCATGCTGACATGACATAACGCAGCTCTTTTTACACTTTTCCTTCATACTGATCTCAATCTTCCAACATACCTACTCTACATCTCAACATTAACAAAAACAATCTGCAAAAGTACAGACTCTATGCACAGTATGTTAGTAGAACAGTAGGCAGAAGTCTTCCACTCATTTTCATCAACTACTACCCAATGACATCAAAATGACAATTCTTTCTATACTCCTATTCGCAAAAAAATTAACTTTTAATTTACGCATTTCTTTGTTAACCCTTATTTCTTTTTCTTGTTACAATTACTCTTTCTATGAACACTTCTGATCTTGCAGGATTTTTAATATGCTAACGCTGCTTTGAATTTGATTGGATCGGAACTCCAAATTTACGAAAAACCTACTAAAATATGCTAATTGATAAAACGACGTAATCACAATGGTATTAATTGGTGTGCAGAGTGCACTTTGACAAATATCTTAAATTGTAATATCATACACAAAATATTATTGTACGTAATAAAAAGAAAGCATTATGTTATGATTATGATACAATGGTATCACCGGATTCCAACTTTTTGTAAATGTGTTTTTTAAAAGGAATGAAAATTGCAACAGTTTTAAATACAAGCTGATATAATCATTTACTGGAAATTCTACAATTTGCAATAATTATTAAAATACTTTGTGATATTGTTCTTAGTATAATAAAATAAGTGATTAGGTGATGATATAGACTGTTATTTATAGTAACATTACATCGTGGAGACCTAAATTAACCATTCACTGTCATATAATAATGTCTGAAATGTGCTTCGTAGTTTCAGAAAAGGTAAAATGAAAGAAAGAGTGTGATTTGTTTGAATGTGTGTATGTTGTGTGCAGGAGGAGATTGGAGAATGTGTAGCTGGTTAGAAGTAGCAAGAAAATAATGATGTGGGATGGGAATATGATGTAGGTAGGCTGTGTGCTATACCTCCTACCAAGCGATCTACGGTTGGATGGCACTAATTACCCAATAATCCAACCTTTTCACTTTTCTTTCGTTTTACTTTGTCTGTCAGACGAAACAGACATCTGTCCGTCGTCCTTATCGTGTGCTGCTGTACATCCACATCCTTTAAGATCCTTAGTCTGTTCAGCAAACCGCGATCCATTCATTCATTATGCTACATCGCGTATTGTTTTCTGAATGACACAGTCCAGGCCATCAGGCCAATAAGCTACACTGCTCCTGTCAGCTACACCGAAAGCATGAACACTCCTTAGATTGAGAATATTTGTAGAATTTGCCAATTCTCAAGTGTTTTATAAGGAAGAATATTTTTTGTTGCTGCGCAATTGTTTTCCCTCTTTCGTTTATGCCATCCCATTACGTCTGAGCATTAATTCTATTATTTTGGTCTGTGTGGTCAACTCTCCCTTCGTCTATCGAACTCGATATTTACGAATTTGCTATTCGAGATGAATTACTAGAGAGACAAATTACAAATCCACAAAATTACGACTGATTCTCAATGTTTTTTGCCACTTTACCTTACAACACTTACAAGTGCGATCCTACTCTATTGAAAATTTTTTACTCACTTCAGCTCTATAGTTTAACAAAATGTAACATGAGGTTTCTATTCGATCAATTATTTTTGTCGCTTCAGCAGCCTCTTTTTCTTATGTTACTTTTACTTACAGAGATTATGTAGTATTACTAGATCAGATTATTATAGGAATAAGGCTATACTGGTTTCAAATAGCTAATTTATGTACTTGCTAACAATAAATTGTAACATAAGGAGAAAACTTCACTTTTAAATTGTTTTTAAAGTGTACGGACAACGTGTCTATAGTTTCATAATTAATGCAATCTTTTTTAATCATTTTAAAAATGATTCTACTATATGCAAATATATCTTAAGTTATATAATCTTAAGAGACCATTAGGTTACCTAAGGTTGTTTACAGCTACTCTGTTTAACGTAAATAATAGTGACTTTCTCGCGTCTAGGCATCTTCATGTGTGTAATACGATACGTGTAGCCTTTCTATAGTAAATGATATAAAGAAACTGTATTTAGAGTTTGCTAATGCAAGATACACAAATTGGACGTTTAAGATTATAAATGTTGAATGGGATAGGTTACTAAAATTTATAAGCATGAAATGTTGCTAACATTTTAATGTGTCTAAGATGTATAGAAAATATATGTAAGTCCTAGAACAATAAATAAATGCATGCTGTGCCAAGTGATAGGCTATAATTATACAATGTTGATCTTCTGTTGCATCTTAAAAAGGCAGAGAATATGCTGAAGTACAATCTTTAGTAGTGTGAGTATGAAGACAAATATAACAACAACAAGATGCAGAGTGCAGAACAAGAGTATTTAAGTTTAGCACAGCATAGCATAATCCACTACAGCACTTTTACTTATCATTAACAAGATTTCTTTCGTAATCATTAACCTGCGTTGATTATTGTTGAGTTGAGGTTGCATTTCTTATTTTATCATTCTAACCACCTAAAGAACTAAGCCAATGGACAATGAATGCTTTAGGTACATAGACCTAATGTAATACTACAGGATAATGGGAGTAAGTTTAGAAAAGTTTTATTACGTTAGATTACATTGCACAGCAATAGCATCATTTTATTGTTAGATGGACGTAATTATTGGGAATAAGCTTGTGATCCTAGTCTTTTTACTTCTCCTATGCCTATCTCTAATAAAATAAGTAATGTGATAATGTGAATATGTACCTTAGCTAATGTATCTGCTTGTTTTGGAGTGGTTAGGGTGAGATGCATGGCATTGAACTCTACTGACCTATTTTGAGGGCAGTTGACCATCCGTCTGTGTCCGACATCATTTAAACAACAAGTGCACCAAACCTGGCTTGGCTTGGCTTCATTTTCGATTAGATTAAATTAAATAGCCTCAGCGACTCTCTGCTACTCATTTCTGTTGGATTCAGAGGATTTTATTTCGTGGAAAGAAGTACAAGTATATAGCTAAAGCATAATATAATTTAGTGCCTAATTGTCTCTCTCACTTGTTTATCTGATGCACTGTGGCCAGACAAGAGCTATGATATCATTTATCATCATCAAATCATCATTTCAATTATTAAGCCTTAGCGTTATAATAATTTTAACTATGGTTCGTATAGGTACGTGCGTATGCATGTAGCCATTATAATGTCTATCTATGTCTGTCTGTATGCTTATAATTAAAATGACAATCGCTTTTAGGTACTTACTCTCTCAATTTTAATCTGTGCAGAAATTATGTGCAATGCACAGTTGAGATAGAAGGATAGCCCATTAGATTTCCACCCCAGATTACATCAAAGAGCATTTTTCTCTAATTTTAACAAGATCCACTGAATTTTAACAATTGTGTCAATGCGACTCGATGAAAACAAAGTGGAGTCTACGCCAAATAAGATGTACACAGGTTGTAACATTGATTTTTTCCACGCTAAATATTACTTCTTTCTTATAATGTATCTATATAGTACACTCATAAATAATTTTTATTTCCAATCGAGGGAATGTTCCTGATGACACTGTGATATAAAGTCGATAAACGAGTGCTATTGCTACTTGTGCACTTCTACTAATGCACTTACAACAGATAAACATTATGTAGAGTAGATAATGACTTTATTAACATTACATATTAGATATTATGGTAGCTTGAAAGGAAACATTCACGCTATCTGTAAAATATGCGAATTGTTTTATGAGGGAACTCTTCTACATTGCACTCTCAACATGTAACACACACTAATATAATCAATCAGCACACACTGTATATTTTAAGTTGGACAGGTAGACACTAATGTAAATGTTCAGAAGTCAAATAGAAGTGCAGGAGTAATAAATACATAATGAAGAACATATTAAGAGGTACCTAGCGATTGAAATTGAGAATCTGATGATGATGGCATAGAGTTGCAGGTAAAATGAGATGCATTTGATTGAACTGTGAAGGATCGTCAATGAATATTTATGTGTTTGAATGGAAAAGTTGACATTCCAGTTAGGAAAGATTAAAAGGTGACACAGGGAGCAATAAATGGACCACATGGTGTGAAATACAGGAGCTATGCATTTAATTACTGTATCAATTATTCATTTTGCATATTTGTACAGCTCCTCTCTTATATCATTCACCACTCACTGTTTGAGAGTAGTCTGTAATTAATGATTTAGTGAGTGAACTATATATTCCCTACCCTGAAGACTTCAGTCATAAATATAAAAGCTAACAGCCTTGCTTCGGATTCCTTAGTCAATAAATATAGATTCGCGTGAAAAAGATGTAAGGATGGAGTTGGCACTGTCGAAAATCAGCATAAAATGAGCTAACATTATTAAATTAAATGGTTCTCTGGGTTGATTATTGAAATTGAGTTTGAAAACTACAAGTGCTCTGTTGTTTTCATGTTGTTCTACATAGACTACTGAAAAAGAGTGCTTTTTGGTTAGACTGAGAACATGTGTAGGTATCTTTACACATGTACTCTTTGATTACATACATCTCTGTTGTTGTATAGGAGAATTTTATGGTCAGTAGTACAACATCCAAGGATGTGTACTATATTATAGCAATGAACAAGCTAAACCTTTATATGGGATTTTTATTAGAAAAGCCAAGCACACAGGTACGCTCTCTGTAGATTGTTGAATGCTAAATTAATTCATGAATATATTCAGCCATAGAATGTTATAGAAGAATCATAAGTTATTCTCCCATTATATCTTGTACAGGCTATGACAATGAGAAAGAGGAATTGTGCACAAAGACATATGTAGACAGATAAAAGAGCTCCACTCAACTTTTGCAGTCCACTGGATTGAATTTGCATGAAAAACTCATAAAGTTTATTACATGCATTGCCAGCAACCATCAAAGAGGACATAGAAGAGCATAGAGGAAAGGACAGAACATGGTGAGGAGTCACGAAAGACATCCATATAGTCAAACCAGCAGGGTACCTTCTCATTTGCTTCTTAAATACAATTCAACATAATAGAATACGGATTACAGTAGCCTCCTCGTGTCAAGATCTCTTTCATTAATTTCACTTTGTGTCATGAGCTTTTAATTTTTTAAACCAACAATCACACCATTCATCCTCCATCATATGATGATGACTGAAAAAGAGCTGGACTCCCTACCCTCTTTCCCTTCCCTCACTATTTACATCACAAAAGAATCTTCATTAATGACATTGTAAATAATTTTAATATTCTATTTGTTTAGCACCAACCCACCTCAACATGTAGCTAAAGATAAATGTCAGGCAATATCCGCATTTTCTGGATGAGTTGATGAAAATATGACAGCTAAAGGTGTTGCCTCATCATAATCATCCCAATGTATAATTAACACTTCAGAAAATGAGTTTCTATCGAAAATTATGATTCCTACTTATTTTCCATTGATTTACAATTATACTTTGGAGTAAATACATCTATAGTTAATTACAGGTGTAATTTTATGGCAATCAGAAAGTGCTAATGGCATTCAGCAATAAATAAAGTGTGAAAAAGTATTTTATTTAGGTGCATCATAATAAGGTTTTGAACGTGTCTCGTCTAGTTATGAATTGGATTGAGGAGCAATTACTTGGTTAAATATATGTAATTTTCTTCCCTGGAGACAAATAATACAAGTTCTTCATTAATGGCTAAGATATATTGGTGATAAACTACGTTGTGCTAGAAAAAAAGTGCTATTGACGATGAGTGGGGATGTACAATGGTGATAGTTGTTGAAGAAAAAGTCTCTTCCTCGTTAAATCACTAACAACGAAAGAAGCAGTGAGTAGTGAATGGATGTTCTGATGATTTTCATTCGGCTCGCTTGCTTGCCAGTCGGCCGGGACTACTTTGTAAGTGGATATAGGGAAGGATATTATTTTCTAGCAGAACATTTAGCAAAAGTTCTATTCATCTGAGCATTGGCCATAGTAAAATATGAGTGTGAATGCCAAAGGGCAATGTGATGAGCATTAAATGCAGTGTCCATGCACTAAAGTGAGTTTACAATGAGATTTGCCGACTCCTTTCCTTTCGATATAATTTTCGATGGGGAGAGCTAGCTGGGCCGTGGCAATTTGTTATGATTTCATGATTTGTGCAAAATGAATTGCCTTGTATAAAGGAAAATGGCAGGGCCAGGGCACTTACTCACACCTTACAAGTAAAACGAAGCGAAATCACAGCTGCTACTCTTCTGCCTCTTTGCTCCTCAGATATATGCTAGAGTTTCATTCCCGTCCCCTGAGGCTTGACATTTGAGAGACTCGACAGGTCGGCTATGAATTTTTTATTGCTTTCTTATATAGTAACAAGATATGAAGGCATAGACACATTGTAATAATGCCGTGAACAGTGCACATGCATTAAATAAATAGTGATGCTTCATGAAAATGCAAATGGGATGCTACAGAACAGTTTAGCTTCACTTATACCAGACGAAACATCTTTCCTCTAGCATTCTGCACCGTCTATATAGTGCTACTTTTCAGTGAAGAATGAGTCTAGGCAAAGGAAATGTCAAAAGTCAAGACGAGAAATGAGAATAGACATTTTACTACAGAGTTCACAGATTACAACTAGAGATTTCCTATAGACAACTGCCTCTGTACACATAACCAAGTAGATTTAACATCTTTTAATGTGGAAAACAATGACAAGTCGGATGATTATGTCCTCGAGATGAAAGTAATGAATGGGTAAGAGGATGCATTAGTTGCTCAAGCACTTTTGTTTAGTATGTGTGATGCGCAGCAACACACAGCTATTATACACAGGACTTTGACGGCTCACATCTAATACGCTTCATCCTAAATTGTAGCAGAGAAAACAAGTGAACCATTTTATTGACATCAAGAGAAACTCTTGTCTTTCCTCTCTCTCTCTCTCTCTCTCTACTTATCTTCACTCACAAATCCCACTGACTAATGAATATTAGACATTTAAAAGGTTAAATCTCTCGACCAAAGGAATTTCTCGGCAAAGCACCCAAAATCTTCTCAGACTAAAGCAAATATCATTATTCTTTATGCTTATTATCTGGCACTTTGTATGTATGTGAGGACAATCCTTTTGCATCTAATAAAATTTACTTGCTCTACCATTGCAATTATAACGTCCCCGTAAGGACAGATGAAAGAAGATGACGGAAAGCTAAATGCAAATCTCATACATTACTACTACCCACTAAATCACTACCTGCATACATTAAGTAACACATTCTAAAGGCTGCTTCTGATTTTCACAAAGTACAATTACATTTTTCCTTAGCTAAAATACCAATGTGTTATCTCTGACAATCAACAAATAAGACTTCTAATTTACCAATGAAACACAAATTTTAATATAGAATATTGTCACCACTTCTATATCATCCGAAAATCTGTAATCGTGATGTGAATGATAAAACATTGCTTAAAATAACAGTCCCACTACCTTTATATCTCCTTAGAAGACTTTAATGAATCTTGATTGCCAGAGATAATCTATTAATATGGTAGCAAACAAAATATCAAAATTGAGAAAAAGTATTAAAGGTTATGAATATTGTAAAAGTGAAAAAGTTAAAAGGTTCATCTCATAATCTCATCTTATGATTTGTAATTGGAAAGGAGTCACATTGAGTTTTTAGTGAGACTCGGTTGTTTTTTAAGTAAAAATGTGCTCCAGGTGGGAAATCGTGATGAGACGGTTTAACTGCTTAAAGACAAAGAGATTTCATGCTCCCACACTCATTTATTTACAATATTTTCATTTCTGTATTCATCCCTTGTGTCAGGACATTAGATTTGATGCTCCTTTCCATTCTAACATCATTTCACATTAAATCCCATTATGAATACTTACGTTCACTATTTAATGCAATGTAATGATAATGAAGGATTCATCTACAATGCAAAGATGTGTGAGATTTTCCTACATTATATTACATATTTTATTGCGCGATTTACATTTTCATACTCATTTCCACCTTCATCTGAAAATGTTCCTAAGTTATTACCGGTGTACGTATTATAAGATAAGTCAAGATAGTTCAAATACTTTGTTTTGTACTGTTTTTTTTGCTCATCTCTCCCTACACTCTCTTTGTCTTTAGCATTTAAGTAGATAAACACATCTGCTTTAAATTCTCAACTTCGTCTCAGATTTGTATACATAATCATCATCTTTGCTCTTCCTCTAAGGCTTTTTCACTTCAAATTTTCATATTTCTGAGTATTAAGTTGAAATGAAAGAGGAGAACATGAGGAGGTACTCACTATTTACATACCTACATGTAATACTTAGAAAATAATGTTCAAAAAACACATTTGTAGTACCAGTATGTACATTCTAAAGCATTTAGTGTCTCTACTCCTTATTACATGTGTTTGTAGTGAATTCTACTAAAGATGCAAATTGTTGATGGTCACTTAGGGCGATCATGAATTCCATTTATTTTCCATTCATTCCTTTCTTACATTCATATTTAGGGATTGTTTCGAACCTTTCTTAGTCCTACATCAATATTCATTGCTATATTATTACCACAAAGCTAAAGAGGCAAGTTTATTTTAAAACATTTTTACATTCTAAAGAGCAGAAACATAATTCATAGCTTTTACTCAAGAAAACTACTGAAGTCCTGTTTAATAGCCTATTTATTTCAATTTTAATGCCGCAGTAGCTACCCTCCTTGCTTTGACTTGTTTTGCATTAGAAGTTTTTTATTTGCCTCTAAACTGTCCATTTATTATTTATGACTATGACTTGATTTCAAATTGTCAAGTTCAGAGTGCTTGGCATAAAAAACGTAATTTTGCATTCCTCGTTCAATTCTAACAGCTACATTCTTCAAATGTAAAGAGCCATGATATTTACAGTTTGTAAGGGCATGTTATGCCTAGTTATTTAATGTAATTATGAAAATAGCTTATGCATTACATAACATTTAACGCATATTCATTTTCTATAGCCCACAAGCCATGTAAACCACTTAACCATATGCAAATGTCAAAGCAATGTCGATTTTCATGGAATGTTTACAATTTTATTTTCAATTGCTCACATTGATTCCCTGTTAGATGCTATAATTTCTCTTTATATGCATTAATAACTACTGTAAAATTTGGGTTGACCTCGTATGAATGGCAGAAGGCAATAAAAAATAAGTTTCTATCATTCTCTCTCCGTCAAGATGAAGCAATGGATTTAAAGAGAAAAAATTATAAAATGTCGCAACGAATCCATATCCATGTCCCTCTACTCTGTTAATAATAAATATGAAATAAGAAACCGCAATGTGACAATGAGTAGGATTGCATTGAGAAGTACATCTTAATAATAGCCTGATGGGATGTGATCATAAACAAGACAACACAGCAGGTATCTATACATAAATATAGGGGTGATTTACCAAGAATTCCTTTTCTTAACCCATCTAATTTAATACCGGCAGGATACTACAATCTACCACACCAAAACAACCAATACCATAACAAGCCACAAACATTTCGTTATACAGATCCCTGACTATACAAGATATACAATGTTACTCTATAAAACTCCATTATTAAACTAAAATGTATAGCTAATAATCTGTACACAATTCATATGAGCATTGTTTTGTAAACCAAGAAATTTTTCAAGTTTTTAATTTTTCCTTCCCTAGTGTTTTGCAATTTTTACATTTGTATTAAACCAAATTATTATACTTCTTTCAATAGCATAGTTATACAAGAAGAAATCTAATATACTGAGATCATAGATATATTTGGAATACAGTGACACTATTTAGTAGGTATATATATTAGTCACAATGGGTAGAAATAAGGATTTTTTAACTTTGCCTTGTCTTTTTATCACTAGCCACTCATAAATAATAAGGACAACAAGAAAGGCAGTGTGTATTTCAGAGTAGCTTTTTGATAATTGCGTCGTTTCCCCATACGCTGTAAAGTAAATGAGTCGCAAAATATTGTCATCATAATCTGTTTATTAGATTGTTGAGATGTTGGCTCAGCTCGAGTCTGCAATCAACTCAGACGTCAACAATATGCAAAGTTAGTAGAAAACAGTTGTGGCCAGAGGAAAAATGGGAATAAATACTATGTAGTAATATAGAGAGCATGTATATACACAGGAGTTTGTCCATATCGTAACAAAATAATGCAAGAGGCTATAGAAAATGATGCAAAAACAGAGTGTACGCATTCTAGTTACTGTGCATAATAGAATAGTGCGCCTATTATATTCTCATTTGTATAGCCTAGCCGAAAATTAACAAAGTTCTGCTTTAGTAAGCCCTAACTAGTTCAGATGAGATGTTTAGCTATTTTAAAAGGAGTCTATCCTCTATCTATCTTCCACTTGAATCTTGTGTAGAGTTTCAGCTTTGCTAAATGCTATAGTGTCTCTGCGTCTCCTTTCGAGTAAAAGTAAATGTCTGTATCATTTTCGTGAGAAAATAGAAAATGACTATTTTCGCCGACAGGAATGGAATGGCCCAGCAAGAATAAACTCTGTTCAATTTTATAATTCCGCGTGGAGATTAGACATTAGGATTCGTACATGTAAATAGGGCTATTAGAAGGGGAGCACGTAGAGTTAGAAAATAATGTAATATATTAGATTGAAGTGAGGACATGATGGTATATATAGGGATTGTGCTAAAAGATCTACCTATACAACTAGAAAACTATGAATGAATTAAAGGAAAGAAAAGGTAAAGAAGGACCGCAGAGTGAGCGTGAACTCATCTACTACGTTTCTGTATGATAACCTTAGGTTTCTGTGTCTTAAGGTAATATTCATGTGGAGTTATAAAAATAGTCAATGTATACAGTGCTTATAAAAGGATATTCGTCACTCTACTCATTGTACAGATGCAATTATCTATGAGAGAATAAGAGTATATAGATAGAATGAGGTTTTACCTCAGGGTAAAAGTGCATTAATACAGTTTAGTTAGGCCAGGGCAGGATTTGTGTAGATTGTCAGAGGAGAGTATGCCATGCCACTTGTTATCCATCATCCTTATACAGATCTGCTCATAATAATAATAATAATGCATGGCACTCTGTATCTATGTCTTATCTCTATCTCTACAGAGTATGGATACAGTTACCTCTCCGCACTCCCTTCATTAAGTCTTGAATGCAATCCCAAATGGAAAAGTTAAATTTACTGCAGTTTAAGGCAATGATTTTATGGGAGTGGAATAATACTTAGTTAGAGATAGACAAACACAGAGAGTTAATACCCAGCCATATCCATACATACATAGTAGATTGATGATAAGAGCATTATATATAGAGATTTTTCCTCTGTCTATGTGTAAACTGAGAGTATAGCTGTAAGGGAAGGTTGTTTCTAAGTATATTTAGTTGGGATATTGCAGTTAGATTTCAAAGCACGCACCAATCATCATATAATCATCGTGTTACATTTTATTACATTACTGAGTTACATGGCAATTGGCAAGGGAAGCGAAGCCAGAAGCCAATTGACCAAACCAAAGCAAATACATATCTAATATCTAGTGCACAATCTACAATCTTGACTAAGTATCTGTATCAGAGAACAAGAGATACACAGAATGATAGAATTACTGACTTTTGCACTAATTTCACTTTCGCTCCCGTCTCCATGTCCAATGAACTTAGTTACTTTATATGTGCATCAGGTGTATAAACTTCCACCAGCTCTATACATGCTATTAAATATTACAGAATTCTCAATGCGTCTCAATATGCACTATGCACGTATGAGATTCTCTTGCATTATTTATTATGGACAGAACTAGAGTAGTAATGTTAAATAGCCTCCTGTCCTATCATCTCTCCCTATTGCATTTTTTTTTGAAATAGTTATGATAGCTAATAGTAATAAGAGTATAGAGGTTTTGAGAGTAGCAGTAGTAGTAAATAGTAAGTAAGAGGATATTGATATAGGAATCTAAGTGTTTCTATTGCTTGTTAAGAATGTTCTTTTGATGGACAGAGGAGATGTGATGTGATGTTAGGAGGACGAGGTGATTGTGATAGAGTTTGACTATTGAGATGGGATGTGGATTGTTGTGGATGCTCTAAGGCTTCTTTATGTTGTTGCAATGCAAAGTAGGAGCTTGATGTGAATAATAAATAGAAAATAGAAGAAGAAGAAGGAGCAAGTGAGTTAGTGAGTATGGCAAGAGTGTGCCACACCCAAAGAGTCCATTCCAATGCTAAAGTGGACGAGTTGGTGATGGTGATCTGTCTGATGTGCATGTGATGGATGCCGAGTTGTTCTTGCTCGGTTTCTTTGCCTTCTTTCGCTTTTTAATTGGATTTGATTGCCTAGGTTAGACTACCATGGGTTAGGTTACTCTGTTATACATACACACAGAATCTAGTGCAACTTTTTTTCATACTCCTCTTTCTTCTCCGTCTATTTATCTATGCGAAGGTTTGTCTTTGATGTTCTGTTATGTTATGTTATGATGTGCATTGCTTCAATTGATTTGATGGCGACTTGGACTTCTCTTTTTATTTTAACCTATTCACATCTCTCTCTCTCTCTCTCTCTCTCTCTCTCTTCCGGATTTTCATAACAAAAGAAAGAATCTATGGCTGTCCATTTTACACACTACACTTATTTCTACTCTTTGACATCTTGCTTTACATCTTTTCTTTTCATTGCACCACTTTGTAAAACTTAATAGCAACTTTTATACTTTATCAACCATAATTTACAAGTCAACCATTTAGTATCCACTTCAGTTGGAATCGGCAACGTCGGACTCGTAAACTAAAAGCAAGAGAAAAATCATCATTTTCACAATTTTAATGTAGCTATGCTAGTAGCACTGTGAATAACAACAAATAGAATCTGAAACATCAACTATCGCGAGGATAATTGATAGAATAAGAGCAATAGAGCATTGCTCTTCAGCAAAATCTATGCAGAATGCATTTATTTTAATAGACAAACACATAAATTTCTTCTGCCTATACATACATCATAGACACACACATTGTAAAACTAAAACTTCAATAATTGAAGAGTTAGTCTCTAGAATAACAATAATATAGAAACCATAAAAAATCATGTAAAGTTGATGTTCATCTTTTTTATTCGTATCTTGGATATCTTGGATATTTTACTGCGATATACGTATTTGTAATAATATGAGTTAAATCCAAGTTAGCTTTACGTACGTACGTACGTATCCTAAACCTTAAGACTGACAAGAGCAGACTCAGCAGACTAATAAGTAATATAAAGCTGCAGATTCCCATTTTTAATTTTACATTACATTAGAATAGAGCAACTCTCAAGTTTCACTTTCGGCTTCAACCAACAACGTCGGCGGCGGCACGGACGCTGCTCTTTGCTCTCCTCTCGTCCTTCCAACCAATCTAATCTAATACATTCCTACTATTGCAATATAATACTACATATTATTATACTATTAGAATCGCAATAAAATGGAATACATACATACACACATACATTAGGTAGGTAGGACACAACTCAACATTCCTTCTCGTCATGCTCATGCATCACTTACCCACAAATCTCAGATAGAATTAAAGAAAACGGAGATATTCCACTTATATTCAGTCGCTTCGTCTGTCTTGTTGTCTGCACACTTAGAACTGAAAACATCATTTTACCTAACACTCTTTGTAGCATTTACCATTCTAAATACATACAGGAGATACATTTTAACCACATAACTTTGTAATTAGAGTAGAGCACTGCTGCAGAAATGCCCCTAACATGTTTGGACACTGTAATTCAACTGTTTTTACCTAGCTACGTAAATAACCAACGTATAATAAACAAAACTACATGTAAAAATCCATGCAGAAATCTGTGAGAAATTATAATCTTTGGCAGCTGATATTTAATACCTTTGCTTCTCATTTTCTCCACTTAAAACGTAGAGAATCAAAGATTTGACGTAAGACTTCTTTTATGCTACATCCAACCCTACCTACATACACATTACATTAGAGAGTCTTGCTTCTTGCATTGAACTACCGGTTGACCCATAACATAAAAGTTTAAACCTCTGTCATAATTGCGCCAGTATGGTTATGTATTATCTACTTAATAATTTTACAATAAATTGTTACCGATAGCTAAAAAGTACTAATTGGTATCTTCTTTTTAATAAAAGTATTTTTATAACCAATTTTATTATTTATGGTTTTAGTAAGTATTTGCTAGCAGACAACACGCTAAATACAATAAAAAAATTATCGGATTCGTAAATTGCACGCCATGTTTGTTCAGGAGTTTAAATTTTTGTCAACTCTCACACGGTAAAATGGAAGACTCCATAATGACAACAATTAACTAACTTTACAAAAGTTCCAGAAAATGCTAGTAAATTATTTTATATTTAGATCGAAGCACCTTCGAAGTATATATGGTACAAGGGAAACTGAATGACCACCAATAAAACATCGTACAAATCGCGTACTAAATGAATTGAACATTGTGCAAACTACTATCAGTAACTTGTAACGGTGATGAACAGTTTGCATATTAACATGTTTCTAAGGATTAACGAGACAACAATGTAAATATTTATAGACTGCATCAATATTCCTTAGCATTGTATCCTCAGAGAGCGCACAGCTACAGGTTATCCTGTGTAGTGACTACAGGTTAGCGGAGAAACATTGATTTTCAATTGAATACCTATATCATTTTAATAATTGAGAACGCCCACATATATTAATTGATGATTTAAATATTTTGAAAAAGTAGTAGATAAAGAATCACAATAATTCTACATTTCTTATAGATCTGATTTAGAAATTTTGATTTTTACTAGCTCACCGATTTTAAAATTTTTGTGAATTAATTTATTGGCCATGAAGGGTAAAACTAGGTTTTGTGTTTTGTTGTAAGATACATCTAATATTCCCATTATTGCCAACCATCTCATCCGTCCTTCGATTTGGGATATTAGAATTGCGGATTAAGTACCTAATGCACAATTACCACATGAATGTGTCTTTTGGGATATTTTATAGTTTCAAATTTTAACACTAATAAAATAGTATTCACACTAAAGATTAAGGAAGACATATTTATGTATTGCTAATTTATATGTATACCATGATAATAGTATGTATTCAGTTTATCATTCGGCCAGTATGTAGTAATAGTGAAGTATAAGTAGCTACAGAATAGTGTCTACATAAGAAAGCAGTAGGAAGTGATTGGAAGTGCATAATATGAGAAGAGGTGAATTCCATTCTACTGAAATAATGTGTGCGTGATTACTCAAGCTAAAAACTTCACAAGGACGAAAATGGTTGAGCATGATATGATTTAGTCGTAGAGGGAGAGTCGTCATTAGATCGCATGTGATATAGTAGCCATGAAACGAATAAGACCACATCTATTTACATAGGATTAGGAATACGAAGAAAAGGGTATGCATGCACTCTAGTTATTAAACCGCTGCAGTTTCTCAACTCTTGTGCGGTGGAAGTCAATTAGAAATCATCAAAAATGTATAAAATAATTTGAGATAGTCCATGGATTGGTATCCGACATAAGATGGCTAATAGTGCATGCATATCAGGCTCCTGCATTTGGTTTGGGAAGAAATTGGGTTAAAGACGTGACAGAGTGTCTGTCACAGATGGATAGATTGCCTTTTGCTCCACTACTGCTGCGATCGCTATATTTTTCGCCATTCCCTTCCCTACAGTTAAACTGCCATTAAAGATTGCGTTCCATTTTATATAATGTATACTTGAACTAGTAGTACATATAGCATTTAGCTAAGGATAAATAAGTCACTAAGTTTTGCGTATCATGCAAATTACATAGAGCTACAGAGTAATACGTGGTATTACTTTGCTAATCGTGGATATAGTGCAACTCATGATTGGCATGTATACACATAGTCTCAATTTTTAACGGATCGCTGTAACGACTCGCAAAAGTCGCACGAATGTACATACCTTCAAAGATTCGCATAGCGAAGAAGGGAGGGGACAATCCTTATATAACATTTATACGTAACACTTTACAATAGATCAACTGTTGTATATTGTGCACTGCTACTTAAATAAGATAAAATAGTATAAGAAGAGAGGATTTGACGATAACTCCATTGTATAATCGTGGTACAATGCTTGGATTGAAATTCCATTCCTTTTTGCCCTGTATACATCTGTGTCTAAGATTGCATTACTCTTCTGCACGTCACATTATAGGATATTAGAGAAGAGCATCAGATAGGAGGAGAATGAAAAGATTTACTAAGACCATCTAAGACTATAAAAGAAAAGCTAGCCTATATATCTACTTTTTAGTAGCATTAGCTTCTCTCTTAGCACTACATTTTCCACTAATAGCAATACTAAGAACTTAAGAAGGCTAAGTACATTTAACAATTGACGATCAACATCAAACCAACTTTCGAGTTCAATTGTCAATTGCGTAATAAATTTTCAGGTTGAACATTAAATTACAGTAAATAAGTAGACTACTTATTTTCTGATGCTGACTGATATTAGCCCAGGACAATGCTATCGACTATTCTTAAAAGTAAAACTGAGCTACAATGATCGCAAGTTGATGTGTCGAATGATATAATAGAAAAAAACTGGGATAGACACTCAAAGATGAAAAACTGAGCATAGAGTCGTGATTTGGGAATCCGGAAGCCTCTATTACCAATACCAATAGCCGTCAACCTATTCCTATTCGCTCTCTCAACATTATTAACTCTACGAAATAGAAAAGGGGAAAATTTATAAAAAGATTTCCAAGCTCCTACTATCATCCCTTCCATACCAGATTCGTTGTCATGCATAGAAATAATTTACAAGCTATTTTACATAGAATACATCTCAGTTAAATTAAAAACGGGGCTATCTCTCTCTGGGTGGATTGTGGATGTTCATGTTATATTAAATGTACAGCAAGTGCAGAGAGAGAGAGAGAGAGACGTTTGTTCAATAAATTCCTAAAGGTCTAAAGGCAATCTAACTCCGTAACTCCATTTTCTATATTATTCTTAATAGTAGAAGAGAATAAGTAAAAGTAAAGTGAATTGGAAGATTGGCTGGGTTAAAAGCTAAAAAGTCTGTGGATAGTTAAGTTTGATTCTGTTGGTAGTTGGAGATGATGATTGGATAGTCTTATCTCTTCAGCTCATCTACTAAATCACTCAAAATGCAATCAAATCAGGCCAAACCAATCGGCAATCCAATTCCATCCAATCCACACAGACTTGAATTTAACCTGTTGAAACAAATGATGGTGCGATATTGACTTCTTGATCATTACTATAAAGAAAATAAAAATCTCTACATACATATCCCTTGATATATGCTACTACATATATACAATAATAAAAGGAGATTGCAAAATTAAAGTGCCCAAGGTAGGCCAGCAACGGCAACCAAAACCCAAACCAAAGTCCGACTACTGCATTTACTAACACTAACTGCTCTTTTTGCAATAGAAGAATATCGTGAAATAATTCCTGTGCTCCCACCCTCCTCAATAAAAGAGATCTTGTAGTAAATAGTAAAAGTTTAGCTTTATCATGCATAATTACGATTTTACGATATAACTTATTAGTAGGCAGAAATTGCGACAATATTCGCCCATTCTTTCACTACGCAATTATACACGTAGG
>JAAAYG020011090.1:70876-89269 GCA_009936455.2 Tomocerus minor
TTACGATATAACTTATTAGTAGGCAGAAATTGCGACAATATTCGCCCATTCTTTCACTACGCAATTATACACGTAGGTACGGACTGTGCATTTAAAAGGATTTTTTTTATAGGTGATGGGATCGAGCGACATAGCGAATTGGTATTACGTCGTCGTTTTTTTCCAAGTTTTGACACATTGGCACGAAGCAAGCGGATGGAAGAGCTTAAATTGCGTTCTTCAGTTTTAAACTGGTGCGAAATCCACTTGAATTAGAATGTTAATTAGGGCGGTGCCAGTCTGTGCCTCTCTCCTGTTCTGATTCAATTTGCGTACAGGGCTTTTTATATATTTATACAGGTGAGTGAGTGAGACTGGCGTATTGCATTGCAAACAGGATTGGATTAACAGAGGAATATTAGTGGAGATGGAGAGTGAGGAAAAAAATAATTATTAGGTCAGCTTATCTTTTCTACTTTATATAGGCTTAATTTTTCTTCATATCATATGGGTTACGTCGTCGGGGACTGGAATGACTTGTCTTTCTCATTGGTAATACAATATTTATGATAATAGGGCCGTAAGTAGATAGCTAGGTAGTTAACAAGTAGTAATACTCCAAGTAATTCTTGCAAATGGATAAGATAGAGGAAATGAATACGCCCGAGTCAACTTTTGTAATTGTAAATAAATAATGAAGAGAGAGAGAGAAAGAAAAAGAGAAGGATGAGTTGAAGGTATGCCCATATCAAATGGGCAAACGAAGAAGAGGATTGAATTGCATATTATTAGCCAGACTATAAACAATAAAGACTATAATATCACCATAGACAGTCATAAAGCAGCCAGGTAGGTAGAGTACACCCAGCCAGACACAGACAAGAACGAGAGAGAGAGAGACATGACAAGTCACAAGGTAGGTGTACACCTCACTCTAATATAAACATTAAAGGTGGATATATGTGAAAAAGGATTAGATGCGTCTGTCTGATGATGTGATGAGAAAGACGAGCCTTCAGAAGGCCTTCTTCTTCTTCTTCTTCATCTCTTCTTCTTCCTTCGCGTAGATTATCTCATCGCATCTCATCAACATCACCGCACACACAACAAACACGGTGACTCCACTTCAGGTGACCACTCTTCTCATTCCCTCACAGACTATTTCCTACATTAACACGCATACTAACAGACACGTAAGTGGTATACCTTGAAATTCCTGGACTATACTATAAACACCTTTTTTCTTCTCTCAACAGCCAGTCGACTCAACTTGTTGATTTGACAATGGCATTTAGTCAAACCAAAAAATTCTAATAGACTAGTTATGCGTACATAGAGCGCATACTAGTAGCCTCTTCAACATATTATCATCATCTGGGAAACGAGCAGAAGTCAAACCGTGTCCTGTCGTCTCCATGTTCTACCACAGAAGCTAAATACAACCATCCTGTAATCGATGGTGCTACGACGTCTTTTTTACCTGTTTTCTCTCTTGTTTACGTTAATGCCTATTTAATTTCGCATTTATTTGCAAATTAACGTCTGACATGACTAATCTATTCTCTTTGATGCAGCCAGACTATTTGTTTAGGTACCATCCTTTAAAGCCTTACTACATAGAGGACCAGCGTATATTATTGTACAAAAGACCTCTGATACCACAGACATCACTGCGCACTGATAGGAAATTATTTATATGTAAATATTGAAAATCATGTAAAAATACGTTACGCGTTTTCAACACCAATTATTATTACTGTTATGTTGTCAGAATGATTATGTGTGATTCATAGGCTGTATAGAATCAGTCGAAGTCAAAACTTTTATGTATCAAGCTTAAATCATTTTCAAAAATCAACAGAAATGGAAGATCATGACATATTTAGATATATTAAATTTTACGAAGTAGATTAATAATTGGACGTATTTAAAAAAAATAATACAGCAAAACGTGAATGTACGAGTGTAAATAAAAAAATATATATTAAAGACGATTCACACTTATCTATATTTACATCATCATCCACTTGCAAGTTTGCTTTGGTACACTAAAGATATTCACATCCGGTACCGTGATACAATCACATTTTTATTTGTAGCAGCGTTAGTGTTTTTATTGATATATTATTATGATAGGAGACAAAAAGGATTTACGTAGGTACTCGTATTAGATGTGTGCTGACGATAGATGAATGTTTTTTTGCCTACAGGATTCTCATGTTCTTCACGATCATTGGAAAAAATCTTAAGGCATTTTGATCAAGTCAATCTAAGGATAAGTTAAGCCCATTTATGAATTATGGTGCACATGAAAATTAATACGTAAGTAAGTCAGTCAGTATGTGGGGAATAGGAATATTAATTTTTCATCAAGGAAGGAGAGTAATATAAAGTCTGCCCTAATGACATTTATAGGCACACGGAAAGTGAAACGTCATTATTTATTAATTGGATCACCTCGCCTTCGTTCCGACTTTATCGGCACTAAAATCCTCGTAAACCCTTCAGCAGATTGGCTATCAGGAATGAAATCGCCAAAATTAGTAGCTCACATTCTCCCGTTAAAAATGAGCCAATATATAAGACTTTCTTATCCAGAGCGACTATCGTTTCTTCGTGTTTCCTCCAAATTCGAGTTTCACGAAAACTGTAAACAGGCGGAATTTCACTCTCATTCTCATTTGGAAATCATGCATATGCAAGCCTCTCTAATTTCGGAAGTGCTCAGAGGCCTTGCTCTCATATGTGCTTTATGGATTCCTAATTTTAAGGAGCTCCATGCCTGTAGAGAACATTGTGAATTAAATACTCCTTGGATATTACTGTTCATATATTGCATTACTTTACTTTCCTCTCCGTCGCGTTTTACTTTTTTGCAACGATATGCTGCCAGCAGCAGCTTCATATAAAATCATTAGCTTATAAATTAATATAAGAGCGGATATAATAATATAAGGTGATATTAAGCAAGTTGATGAAACAGAGGTTCTCGTGCTGCAAAAGATAGAAAAACAAAGATTGTACGGTACATGCCATGCCACGCCAACGAAACGAAGCCAAACAAGCCAGCAAGCTCGTTAGTCTATTAGGAGGAAACATGCGGAGAAGTTAACGACGGCGGAGGACGTAATTAGGCTACTCTAGTTAAAATCAAACAAAACAAAACAGTATGAAAGTGTGTAGCTAGATATGTGGACGTCGTTTTCTGAATAGAGCCCCCATTTACTCCAAGATGCTACAGATATCTTTATTTCTTTTCAAATTAAAACAGTTCATTCATGTTCCTTACAGCTATCTCAATCTTTTTTCATGCACAACTTAAACCTACATAATATGCAATCGTACTGTCGACTGTCGTACGCCCTACGTCAACACAACAACAGTTTCTACTATCGCCTCCAAAGATTACACTTCTCCACTCCTATGTATGATTCATCTTGCTATTACCACTTTAATTAGCGATGGATACTCATATTATTATTAGAACTTTTAAATTTTCAATACTAATAGAATTGCGTTAAGAATTTATGATTATTCATTTGTATTGATTACTAATGGAATAAAATAGTAGCTAAATGTTTTTAGCATTTTCATTAAAATCCGTCAGATACATAGCTATTTGTTAAAAAGATAAAATCGACAGTATGACCATCTGATTTCAAACATCGTTTCTAACATTTGTCATAAAAGAACCACGTCAAAATTCTTGAAGTAATGTCGGAGAAAGTTTGTGATGAAAAAGTGGATTTGATTAATATTGTTGAAAACTGGTTGAGTTTGAGATGGAAAAGTAAGTCTAGAGTGAAGAATCTAGGATTTCATTGTAAAAGGATCAATGTGTATGGAATGTAGGTGATGTACATATAGATGAGTGTCATAAGATTTGAAAAAGTGGATGAGTAGAGTAGTAATGTAAATGTGGGCACACAGTGGGACATCTGTAACAAGTCCTCTGAATCTATTAGATATTGGTATCAATCTATTTTATTATTGTTTGGGATGACAGAAAACGGACATTGTTGTTGGGCCGGTCGGTGGTGGCAAGGCATGGCATGGTATCTTGTAGGAAAACAACAATAAAAGGACTCACAGAGATCTGCATACATGGAAAACAAGGGTTAGAGGTGTGTGTAGGGAAGGATGAAGTGTATGAACCACAGCAGAGCATGAGAGCGACCACACGACGACCATATAGAAAAGGAAGGAGCAGAGCAAGACGTCAAGTCAAGAAGATCAAGTAATTTTTTGAAGAGATGTGGATGTAGTGTGATTTGATCTGATTGTCATGCGAATGAGAGTGAGTGGATTGGTTTGTCTTTTGACGATGATTTGGAGAGTAGCAGAATGTAGAAGGTAGAAGGTCTGAGGACATTCTACGGCTATAATAACAATAAGTATGCACATAATTAGGTAATGTACTCCATGCGGAGCTGATCAACTTTAGACTACACTATAAATTAGCCGCACTAATCTTTAGTCGAATTTATTGATATAATACAGACTAATAATACGAGATACACAGAGCCATATCAATGGAAGAGAAGTCAAAGCGAACCAAGGGCGTAGACCTGTAATCTCAACTACACACTCAATAAAATCTGCTCTATATACAATTATACAGATCTCAGTCCTGTATATCAGTGTATATTTTATGAAGGTACATTAAAATCTTACGATTACAATTAGTCTAGGCTTGTGCAGTCGGTAGTTGAGTTGACGCTAAAACTCCTGAGAGTTGATGTTAAAGGGAATCATAAAATACAATATGCTGCCATATTATAAAGAAATCATATTATTTATCAGTATAATACACACAATTCATCTATCTTACATCCAAGACGCTATATGCTTATGAAATATCGACGATTAGAGAAGCACGCCTTAGATCGTACCCTTTGAATTCCGTAGGATTTCAACCGACTTGTTTTGTGGTGGAACACACCATTAGGACTTTGTATGTATTTCTACATATGTAGTGATCTTGTTGTTATTATTACCTGATAAATATATGTATCTATACTCATGTTCACTCACTCAGCTCAAAATCAACACGGTTTAGATGAATCCGCTATATATCTATAGGTACATCTACCAGTATATTATTTAAAGTAATACTATATGTATGTAGCTGTAATATTATGTGTGATTACATTAGTCATAGTTCATAATAGCTCCTACATATGTACAAACATATATTACATAGTGTTACAAAGGATTACTACGTACACAGGACAAGTGAACAGTAATGATGATAAGATGTAAGTGTGGAGTGTGCATTGCGGATCAGCGCTAATAGCTTTGAACACTAATGTTACGTTACTTACTAGCATTGAGACTACTTTAGAAGAACAGACGAAACAAGAAGTGCATGCCTATACTATCTCCTACTCCCTACATAATAATAATACACAATCATGCAATCTGTAAACCTAAGTGAGGAAAGTGGTAATGCACAAAAGTTTCGTACCAGCCACGTACATACGTACATCAACTAATATCCCCTTGATTAATCCATTAGTTTTTCCACATTTTTTATCGCATCCCATCACAATACAATTAATACATCACACAATCCTACACTCTGGATTAGGCTTATACAATTTCAAAAACATTCAGAAAGAAGCATTAATCCACTTCATCCAACCTAAATTCTAAATATTTAAGGGTCATGTTTCATGATTGTGATGTTCTACTGCATCCCATATCTATAATCTTAATGTTTAAATTTTAATTGTTTTCCATACTGAAAACTAGGTGCAGTTAACTTAAAATATGGATATATGAAATTCTAAATATTCTTGTTAACAAGAGAAAAATCAAAACACTGGAGACTTAATAATACACAATGTAAACCTAAAATTTGTGAGATACACATCACAGACGAGGTCATAGTTTATTTTACGGTACCTACATAATATGTTATTAATAATGAACTGCATCATCATTTCTATGTAGGTGCCTTAGTGAACGTGTGTTGGAAATATTTGGCGAAAAGCCCATTGAATCCCTAGGAGGAAAATGACATTGATTAGCAGTAAAGTAAGGGAGCGTTGAGGACTATGTCAAATAAAAAACACGAAATCATATTTACTCCTGATATTAGTACAATAATTGACCTCATTGATATCATATTAGTGTAAATTATGAGCAGAAAGCCCTATCAATAGAGAGATATGACAATTATGACGCTAGGTATTTGTGTTTAGGTACAATCAAACTATTTACAATTGACAAGGAGAAATGAACCCTTACCAGAGGGAAATTGTCAAGACTTAAATTGTATACTCAAATACTCGTTAATAAATGCAACTATGCGATGAATAATAATAATAATAAAATGAGTACAAGGCAAAGGCAGATCCAGAGTAAAACTTGTAAAAATGCTAATCCTCGTAGACAACATGAACTCGGGTCAGTCAGTCTAATTTGTAATTAAAGATGCTTGGATGCGTATTGCATTAATGCAAAATCCATTTCTAAATGACCATTAAGTAAATGAAGTTTCTCACACGATGGAGCTTTGCATAAGCCTTCAATTCCTATTAATTTCTACTTCACGCACATATAAAAAACAATGCGGAATGATTATTTTACCTGGGCTAGTGCACTAGATTATCAAATCAAGTCTAATGGGATATGTTCCTGTCAGGTCGACTATTTCATATTCGTGTGGAATGAAACGGAGGAAAGAATATTAAGTTAGAGAAGACTCTGAGTTGCTTTTCTTTCTCTGTTTTTTCTCGCACTTTTTCAAGAGTGGTCTAGAGAGAGAGAGAGAGAGAGAGAGAGAGAGAGAGGATCACAACAGATCACATTATAAGCCATCAAGTGTCTGCACGCTATACATATGTACGGAAGGCAATTGCAACTTCCAACCCTTCTTTTCCACTTTCTTTATGCATTATTAATATGTAAACTAATATACGTGCCTAACACACACACGTGTATAGAAGAAGAGAACAACCATCTCTCGACTGCTCTTCCTTGAAATAAGTAAATGCTAGAGAAAAGGTATTCCATGGTATTTGATAGTACTCCTCGAGTAATTCTTGTAAAAACTGAGCCTGAGCAACTGATTCATTTGTGGAGAGTCATTTCCTTTCATTTCATACATTTGCTCTTGTATCTTCTGAATTAAACTGAATGTGTGCATCGCCTAGTTAATGTTATTTGCTATCTCATCTGCGTCGGATGCGGACGTGCTCGTATTTCGACTAATGAAGTCCTTATTTCTTGTTTCCCTCTTCTCTTAGTTATAACTTTTTCCACATAAAATTTAATTTCATACTTATAGCGCATTCTCTTTTATAAGTTTCTAGTATAATGTAAAATGTTATAATAGTATAATGAACAAGCTATTGTATATAAAAACATATCTATAGACATAATCAAGTTTGAATCGTTGGCAAAAGGATAGGATTCATTGGAAGAGAGTGTAAAGAACACTTATAGCGAGTATGCACATTGCTCAATTCCTCGTTTTTCCTTTTCACCAGCAAATCTCCCTTTTTGAAGTGGCACTTGGCTGTCTAGTAAATACTGAAGCGTGAGTACTAAGTTACTGCCTACATGTAACTAAAAGATCATTTACTCTAACTGTCTAATACCTATGGCATGAGGAATCTGCAATCTGCATAGACACAGTTAGACAGGGAAAACATAAATACTCATACGTGAAGCAATTATGTCTAACTGTATAGTAATATCCATGCATTTGATTATGTCTAGGTGTCTAATGGACTATCGATATAAATTTAAATAAATAAGTAGTCAATTTCACTGATAAACTGACCTCGTCAATTTTCATCTGCCCTGCCGTCAGCTATATCACCTTCTACAGAGCACAGATTACAATTTGCAAATTCATTAGTGACACCTCGCTATGCAATGCGAGCCAATCATTTAAACGAGCTTAATCGTCAAGACTTGAGTTGTTTGTTTTGCTTGTTCAATTTACATTAGCACTTCAACTAATAAGTATGCTACTGACTGAGTCATTGAGTCACTCACAATCTCAGGCAACGTATATCCATGCATATTGCAAATGAAGAAATACAAAGGAGTTCAGAGGGAGATGATGATAATCATCAAAGCAGAATCCATCGCTTTTTTACATTGTTTCACTTATTATTATTGTTAGCAAGGCTCCTTGAAAAGAGTTGACGCTCAGGACTACGAGACTACGACTTACAATTATCTTGCCGCTCCAACATACTCAAATGAACCAATTTCCAATTAGCCTCTTTTGCATCCTTCATAAACCAAATATTTAGCTCTTAGTCTTTTCAAACTGAAATACTAAAGGCAGATAATTTCTCATAATTGCTCTCTCTATCTGTTACAATGCTTTGTAACATTCTTTCTTAATGAACTGACACGCTAAATACTCTGTACAGGTAAATATCATAGAATCCCATTACTCATATCTTTCCATATATTCATTTCTAATATTCAAATCTACATTTGACTTATTGCTATAAATATTTCAATGTAGTTTCTACTCAGACAACACTACTGACTGTTAGTATAGAACTACAGAATTATTAAGTATCAAACCACACGACTGTAATCTACACTAAGGAATGCATTGGCTGCATAGTGGAGTTTGTCATTGAAAGTGGTGGGTGAGCGTGAACGTGAATAACTTGTGCCCTTTAATCAATACATCCCCGCCTTGGATTCATAGTTTATCCAACGCTAAGTACTAACCAACTCATATTATTGCAAAAAATCATAAAAATATATTCTGACTCACTACACAGATAAATTAAGGAATGTTTCGCATTATTTATTGATATTTGTCAATGCAACTATTTCAGGAAGTTATTGTGCAAGAAAAATAAGTGCATTCAATATTTCCCATACACAACTACCGTCTTCTGTATACAATGACTTAATCTTTGATCTAATAGCTTTGGTTTTTGTTCCGCATTTAATTTAAGATATGTCAAAATAATTTGGCTTGAACATTTGCAAGTAGTAAGTAGCAAATAGCAATCTGACGCAATTTACGAAAACGATGTTATTATTGTCTATCAGGATTGAGTCGACAAAAATGTGATAGATGATATTAAAGTTGGCGACTTAAAACATAAAATGGACATATTATGAGATAGTAGTTGCCATTTTCATTTAGAGTTTCATTTCATTTTGTTTCTCATCTCAACGCTTCAATGCACTTGTTCTACATGTATGTCTCATATTTATTTATCTTTATTCATCTGTTTCACTTTTTTCTGTATCTGTGTTGTACTGGGTGGTACATTACAACATATAGAGAGCAAGTTGCTATTTGTGAGTGATGATAATTTATTTGCAATAGCTGTTGCACTGACGTAGGTAATGCATTAGAATAATTCTTTAGCAAACCAAACCACAGAAAATCAATGGAGTCTGTTGTTGTATACTTCCGTATTAGAAATGATTTTTTATCTGATGTAGTTTATTGTTGCATTGAAATAGCTGTAAATATAGTAAAACTGCTCATAAGTCGTGCTCTTGCATGAAGCAATGGCATAAGGAACTGAGAATCGTTATTGAAAAAAAGCAGTAGTTGATACAGTAGTTGAGAAACTGCAGGCAATCATCTGGATACTAATTGAATTATGATGGGATAGTATGCAGAAGAGATCAACTTGAAGTGAGCAAGGTTAATTTCAAGTGAGTTAAGTTATAAGTAATAAATGAAATGGACTTTATTTTAAATATCCTATAGTATAAGTGTTTTCGTACTAGAATTCCTACTAACTTGGATTTGAGTCTCAGAACCTGAGTAAAAGACTTGACAGGGTCCACGAAACACAAAGTCAAACGCCAAGGGTCCACACGCTTAACATTTGTACTCTACACTAAAGTAAGAGTTTTTGCCCCAACAAATCACTTGAATCTTATTGCCTTGGCTAATCCAACCGGTTTCCCTCTTTGAAACAGGAATCAATATACAGATAATAAGTACTGCTGCCTATGAACTAGACTATAGAGCACACAGAAGTACAATAACACATATTATCTACAGATACATTGCCATATTTTACACTTAACCAGTAATCCTTTAATCTGGCAATAATAATATTAAAGTCTTGAGAAGGTTGCTCTCGTAAAATATATGTACATTTGAAAAGAGGCAAGTGAATAATAGCATTATTATAGCAAACGCCCAAATCATCAGGCGCTTCAAATTAATTGATAAATTCCATCGCGAGAAATCCTCTTTATAATTAGAGGACAAAGCCGAAGATTCGGCCGTTGTCGCCTCTTGTTTTCTTTCTTAAGCAAAAGTTAATAGGGATAAGTGCCACCTTTGGTCACGTCTGCTCACGTCATTTAAAATAACATGTATTGCCCATTGTAAACGACATGTCAGCAGATTCATAAACAATCAAATCTCTATATTTCATTTTGAAAAGAAGCTTTATGGAAACTACGGCCTTCAACCCATCCTACCTAATACAGATATCTCCCATCCATATGTATAATAATATGTGCCCACTAATGTATTCATGAAAAGTAAAGCAATGACATTTGCATAGGACACGTACGTACGTCCACTTCTGCTAGGAGCTCGCTCATTCCTTAAACGTACTTTCACAAAGACATGTGATGTGATGTATCTCGAAAGAGACTAATACGATGAAAATGAGTTATTTCCTTATCTTGTCAATAAATTTGTCTGGAAAGAAGAGCAAGACACTGTAGAACATGAACTTATGAATTAGCTATGTGATAAACGCAGTTGGCAAACTAAAAATGAGTCATAATTTGTAGAAACCACTGCCAAATCTGAGCTTTCATTCAATTTTCAGCTCTGTTCGTCCACCATCCATGGAATCCACAACCCTTTTACTCTTTTATGAAGCTTCAAGCAACAGGGCTGCTAGAGATATTCATACAACAAAAGAGAATAATAACAAAGCTCGCCAAAGACTAAAGACAAGAGATCGACATGAAGAAAACGATGTAGTTTTCTAAGGGCAGAGATTTACACTATAAACGATAAAGAATATTGATATGATTATTTCGTAGGAGCAGGCTAGGCAATCTGAAACTGTCAAGTAGTCACAGTGTCTCTCATAAACTTCTTTGGGGAAGGCTCAAAAGCAAAAAGGAATCATGCAACGCAATTTACAATCATCATCATTAAATTATTATCATCTCAGTTTGTGTATTGCATTGTTGTGTGCACTTTTCTTCATGTGGCAGAGTTGTGAATTCAATGTGAGCGAAATGAAACCACGCCACGGCATGCGATTGCACGTCAGGCCAGGCCCCGCCGTAAAGTTTACTGACTATATTATAGCCCTCTCCACCACACCAAAGTAAAGCATTGAGAATTCCAAACCCAAAAGTCACAACAATAGAGCGTCGCGTGCCGCGAGGAACAATACAATAACATAACATAACAAAATCGTACGTAATATCCCTAATAAAACACCATGTATCTCATATCTAGCTTTACACTCGATAATTTATTAGGAGCAAGCACAATAGCTTTCATTTCTCTCCTCTGTGCTCAGATGTTATGGGGCAAGGCTTCTACCTGGAGTGGACAAGACATGGGCTGGACTCTTACTTAACCCATACACAAACTTTAAACAGACTAAATCATCAAAGAGGAATAACAATAGCCTTATGTTACAATAATAGCTCAATGCATTTAAGAATCCATGTAGTAACTCTACGTAGATCGTTAAGAGAGGAAAAGGATTGCGAAGAGTCTTATTAGACAATCAAAGAGAGTTTAAATGCAAAAGGAACATAGGAGAATCTATAGAGTATGCCATGCCTGGGCCAGATTCTCTTCAGAGAAAGAAAAGGGATGATGATGAGATGTGAATATAAGACAAGAAAAAGCAAGGTAACTTGAAGACACGTAGTTGAGTGCTGTAGCTAATTTATACTACTAGTTAGCTATATGTACATGTACAGAGGGCTATTAGGATTTGATAAGTTGTAGGATAGCTATGCATTTACATTTCAACAAAGCCGAAATAGAGTGGCATGAGCAGAAAAGAAGAATTGCGAATTACCAATGCAAAATTATGATGAGAGAGAGAGAGAGAGAGAGACGAGTTCTCTGATGGGATTTCAGTGTGAGAAGGTAAAAGGGAAGGGACGGGGCCACACCCTGTGGGGATTCTCTCTCTCACTCGTTTTATATGTAACAGTATCTGTATTAAGGATTTTACCTTGGTCTAACTACTAACTCAGCTCCCTGCCTTGTCTCTACTCTTACAATTTACAATATATTATATCTTTCTTCATTCCGAGACTCTATCAATAATAGATATTATCATTTTATAATAGCCTCTCTATGTATATCTATCTAGTGCAATTGACGGCCTTAGCTGTTGCACTTTAGAATACACTACTGGTTAAGCCACTACTAGCATTAACCGTGATATGATATGTATGTATATATATTATATTATATGTAAGGCAGGAGAGCATAATAGTAACGGGATGCTGGCTGGCTGGCTTGGCTGATTATTGTCTTCAGAGTCGACTACTCCTTCTTCGTATGCTTCAGATGCGGAAAAAGAGATATCTTTTATAAGTTACTATGCCATACTGTAAAAGTGCTCCTGCTCTGCTACTACTCACTTACTTCTTCAGAGCTATACATTACAAACATGTCTACATAACACACATAGCTACATATAATATATAGTTTATAGCGATACTAGCATCTTGCCCTGTTTGTCTATCTACACATTCAACACTGCTAGAATTCTATTGCTTCGGATTCTATTGTATTGCTAATGTATTGTTTTGTATTGGGCTTCTTATGCCGCTCGCTCTACTCTGATCATTCATTCATTTTTGCAAACGAAGGTATTAGCTGAATGTGAGTAGATATGCAGAGGATATAGAGATCATTCCACTTATACATCAATAGTTGTAAGTACAGAGCTGACTACTATGTTATGTTATGTCTGGATGTTAGATAGTGTAGTAACTTGAAAATGTAGTGATTATAGTGTAGTTTAGTGGCAAATGTAAATAAGTTGAGTAGAGAGACAGGTAGGTATATTATAGCTACTTTGTACGTGGATATATAATAAGTACCTACCTACCTGTGTTATGCTAGCTACTTACTATATAGTACTTACCTCCTATGAGGGGTGAGTTATCTTGCATTAGATTTTTTTCGCTCTTCTTTTCTTTTCTTACTTTCGTTGGCTGCTGCTGCTGCATGGCTGGTGTGGTGTGGTGTTACAGATGTAATGTAAATGTAATGTCGAGATGTGGATATGGATTGTTGACGACGGCTGTTGAGGATTTTGCGAGGGAATCTGGTATCCTTTGCTCTGACTAAAATGAACAAACTGACGTGAGCTGGATTGGCTTGGTTTGGCTTCGCTTGGGCTTCGTCACTGTGAAAAGTGAATCGTCCTATTGCAATACAATGCATTAGATTACATTAGTAACATTATCTTAGAAAAAGGCAAGGCAAGGGGTGAGTTAGTTAAACTAAACTCTTGGGTATTGGCATTTCATCCATCTCTAGCCCCACATCACATCTTACTCATACTCACTACTCACATCACATCACATCACACATCATCTCTAACTTCCATCCAGACTGTTTACTTACTTTACCTTATCCTTTGCTTTACTTTCGTTACCTGTAGCTAAGCTTCAGACTCCACGTTTTCTTTCAGTCTAAGTAAACCCATTTTCATTACGTACACACACTCAGTCACTCACTCATTATTGTTATACATACTTGTACATACTTAAAGTTGAGAGAACTTACAATGTAATCCAGTACTCTGACTGTAGTAGCCGTGTTAGCTACCTACTCTTGTTTTCCTTGAGAACGTCTTGTCTTGTCTCTCTCTGTCCAATTCTCTGTTTTCTTTCCATCATCATTCCACAACTTTTGTCCATTATTTCAATCTGGTACTAAACTTCATCCTTTACGAGGAAAATAGCTCAGTTCCGATTATACAATAGAAGCATCCACTTCTACAGTTCTTCCTTTACCTTTACATCACCAGTATATATACAAATAAAACAATCTTTCTCAATGTTCACCGATACAGTACATAATATTACAACTTTTTACAACAGTTAACTTACGGGATTTAGCAACTATTTTTTTGTGAAATATTATACAACTTACAGTGATAAACTTGGTTTTAAAAACCGAAAGTTTCTTGGGATTTGCCAAATCGTTGAATACCACCGGACACAGAAAACAATTTCAAATTAAAGTGAAAACTACTAGCGAGTTGATCTGTTCAACACCGAAATGCTAAAACTAGCGAATTCTTTAAAATCAGTTTTACAAAACACTATACTGGAAAATCAAACAGTTTTCAGTGATTACTGAGTAGAATTTGGAGACTTGGCCGCTAGATTCAATTTCTTTGTTTACTCTGGAAAGGAACGGTGAAAGAAGACGTGTCGGTGATAATGACGCAGCAGTAGTAAGACGTTTCTAGTAACGGTGCGTGGGAGTTCCATGCAACTCTGAATACTGCATCCATGCAAGATTACCTTATGGAAAAACTCACTTGATAACTCTGTTTACTTTTGTTATAAAGATTTTGAGATCTTGGTGCTAGAAAATCACTATTAGTCAATAATAGATATCCATTTTGTGTGGAAAATCTCAACCTTTGTCCGTAAACTGTGTTAGTTGATAGTATGATAAATCAACAATGAATTATATGTGAAGCAACGGTTGCTTCCCTGTCAATTATCGTTTTGAAGAAAGGAAAGTAACATTTTCGTGTTGAGTAAAGTGACAGACTTGGAAGATCACATTTTGCTAACAAGTGCCGATTACACACTTACCTAGTTAGGTATCAAGCAACCTAAGAGAGTTCAGTGAAAGGAATAATAAATTAATTGTGATAGTAAAATAAATTCATTCCAAGCAAAGCAAACACTAACATCAAAGACAACTTTTGCAGTGGGACTTCTAAAATTGCTGAATAAGGAACATCTAATGACCACTACGATAATTAGCCCATAAAATAGAAGAAAACGGGATCACTTCTATAAAATCCTGGTCTGGGACACACCAGACTTAATCATAATTGTATTCGTACGTACCATTGTGTTCTGAAAAAGTCAATTTACTCTTAAGAGTCAAATCGAGTCAAGCAAGTGAAGCCTAGATAACCTAAGCTAATCTTTTAAAGGGAAGCCAAATCAAGTGATGATAGGACCTAGTGCTTTCATTTACTAAAGCACATTATAGATACATAGTTTTCTTGTTTTCGTGTCTTCGGAGTATCTAATTGTCTTTTTGCTCCTGTCCTGCTACTCTACTCTACAATCATTGCTTTGTTCTCTGTAAAGGTAAGTTGCTTGTTCTTTTAATTTCGTAACTTTTAATGACACTAAGCGCAAACAAAGCGGTTGGCTACATTACATACATTATACACTGCGTGGCGTGTACGAAAACTAAGCAATTCTGAAAAGGTTAGCTGTACTTAACTCTAACCACTTATTAGGTTAGACAATATAAGTATAGGTGTAGACTAACTATAATAACTATATGTAAGAGCATCACATCAAATTAATTGGCTACTTTTATGGGCCGATAATGATCCTAATAATTAATGAAGAGAAAGAAACTAAAGAAGGGCGAAGGAAGCTCATTTTCAACATCAAAAACAAGATTTTCATCTACACATCTGACATCCTAATGACATTGCATGGAGCAAATGACTCAAATTTATAACTTTGTTTACATCCACTTCCTAGCTAGTCATTCCATCCTAAGAAACAAACTGTTTGTGTTTGTGTCGCAAATGATGATTTTTTTCGCAATATGACAATGCACATTCATTTTATGACGGGATTCCGATTTTTTCTCCAAATAAATAAATCTCAGAGAACTGAATAATACTAGATCAGTATTGTATTGACTTTCTGTGCGTGGTTGGTTCATTTTTTACTAGAGTTTCTAAGTTGGCTTCTAAATTTTTAAAAGTTAGAAGCCAAAATTCGTAGAATAATTGTCTGACGTATATAGCGTACGTAATGGAAATTTCTTTCCGTGACTCGAGCTCAAAGTTGAAATCCGTTGTCTGTTTGCAGTAATAATTTTTTGATTAGTATGGTTGGTGAGTTTGAGATTGAGAGTAAAATGAAATGTAGCATGGAATAATACAGATAAATAGAAAGAGATGATAAAGATAATGATGATGATGACTAACATTAAAGAAGAGGATACAGAAAAGTGAGCTTAGCTAAGTTAGCTAGTGAGTACAAGTTCGAGCTCTTCTAAGTCAGTAAGAGATGAAGAGAAGAGAATATTAGTTATTTGAATTCTTTATGAAGACGAGAGAGAAAGTGACCGCAAGGGGTAGTGCAAAAGAACAGTACACACAATGTGTACAATGCTCTGCAGAGATGATAAAAGTGTAGCAAAGCAGTAAGCAAGGTAAAGCAAGGTAAAGTAGTGTAATGTTGTTAAAGTTTTGAGTTAATGCACAGCGTGTACTTACTAACTTAGTGCTACAGATCAAAGTAAAGCAAAGCAATGTAAAGTTTATTCGTAACGCATAGGATATGATGAGATGAGGACACACCCCGTTCCCCTCCTGATCTAGTTTCTCAAACCACCACACCCTTCACATATCAGTATTATTATATTCCATGTATTCTTTATTGCATTTTTTCCCTTTTCATATCAACATCAAGTTGAGTTGAGTCAAGTCAGCTTACGTACGTTTGCTTTGCTCAAGTCAAGTCAATTCATCTCAACTTGCTCAGATCAGACAGGCAGACAGGACAGATGCCTTCGTTTCGTCTTCTTCGTCTTTCTAGTTAATGTGGCTGCTGAGGGAAGATGAATATCTTTGTGCAAAGAGGAATATCTCGCTCTGAGCATTATTAAATGGATGGCACAGGACACAAGTGAATCTTAAATTTGCAATCTCTATTTATTATAATAGGAATAATAATGGAGTCCAATTTTCTATCTTCATTCCATCTCAGTGTGTCTATGTGTGTATGTGGATCTGATGATGATGATGTCCTAACGCATCTTTCTGAATATTCATCATGCAACCAAGCAAAAAGGGATGTGTTAGAATTAGAATAATGTCGTCTAGCCCAGGATTGTTCTTGTATGGATAAGGATAGAGAGGGATTGCTCTTCTCAGAGAATTTAAGATTATCTCAATGGGATTCTCACTTATTGGTATATAGTGCACTCTAATTTCCTTTACAACAATAAGGTAATGTTACCTTGCATTTTAGTATGCAAAGTAATTTAAGTGGTTTGTCTTGTCTTGGGTTTATTGTATTTGGTTTGGTTTTCCACGACTACTATGGTCTGCTCTCTGACTTTGGACTCTTCTACACATCCCATCACATAACTGAAATTTTCGATTCGATCTAGATTTGTTTTTGTCATGTCATGAACTTTTTTTCCATTCCACATCATTGAGAATGTGTTTGACTCATTTTACGATATAAAGTCCATCTTCTTAACTAGAATTGTCTACATAATATTATGTCTTGAGCAATTTTCAATGCTCAAAATCTATGTATGTACATAGCAATGTGTGTGCAGTCTCATAAGTACCATTTGACATGCAAATGCATTCTCTAAGGCAATTTTCCTTGTAACACTGAACGATGTATGACGCAAAAGATATCAAGTATCAGCTATTATTGCTTATTGCATACGTTTTTTTTACTATTATGTTTTTCATGTGTTGTCATATACATGCCTTGACTTGGCTCGGCTATCTCTGCTTCAATATTTATTTTCTCTTTCTTGAACATTCAAGGGAAGATGTAGTATTTATGTGCACCACTTAATTACAGCTGCAAGCAGAATTTTTGGCGCACAAAGTAGTAATGAAATGAAAATTGATACAATCTATATATACACTATTTATTACTACAGACAGATAGAGAGTCGAGTAACTTTAGACAAGCTATAAATGTTATCGAATGCAACTTTTTGCTTTTCATTGCAATCCTGCAAAAAAATAGTCGTACCAACTAAGCACATTATGTGTATATGATACTAGCAAAGACGTGGTGTCGACAGAAAGAAGACTTGACAGCCAAGAACAGGACAGGACACTACAAGTCAAGCATAGTTGATTTATATCTCTACTGACGAAGTTTAATGAAGCAAGAGGATTAAAGGTGATTGAACATGGGCACATGAATAAATTCCTTATTGGTTTTTAAAGCTTAATTCTCTCCTCTTCTCTATTTGTCGCTTCGCAAATGAAGAGATGAACCTAAGCCATAAAATATACACACTTTTTTATGAACAGAACAAGGCTATTAAAATCTTATGAGTGAATGGTTCTAGGAAAGGTGTGAGGAGACTCGAGCCTCTATTAGCATCTCAATGGCCTAAGCTCCCTTTCAGTCATTCAATACCTACGTCATTTCAGTTTCTCTTTGATTCGGATTCAAAAGATTATG
>JAAAYG020011091.1:14223-58897 GCA_009936455.2 Tomocerus minor
AGAGAGAGAGTTTGAAAAGATTGTGTCAAGTATATGAAAGGAGTTGAACTCAAGTAAAATGAATCCAAGACAAGCCGAGTTACGTAAGTCAAGTTTGCTTTGCAAACTTCCATTCTCCTCCAGCGATCGTTGTCGAGGAATAAACGAGTGAGAGCCCTCAAGCTCTTTCCTTTGTGTATACTTGCTAAGAAGAGGACTTTAATGATATTTCCAAACTTGAATTCACCTCAACCAACGCTACAATAATAACAGATAGATACTCAACTTAAGGTAGATAGACTTATCCTCATGTACGTAAATATAGTTACAATGGGTGAGCGTATTTTATTTTGGATTTTACTAATAATACTCCATATCCAAACAAAGGACTTGCCCAAACCTAAACCAACTCTCTCTCAGGTTAATTCCAGGAACTATTATTATTATTATAGCCGTGTCGTCCTCTCCTTCAAGTCCTGTCGTATTATGGACACATCTGTAGACAGCAAACACCGAACTGATGTTCCTTTTCTCTCCGTAGGCCACGTAACATAAATTTAATACTTAAAATACTGATTCTCTCCCGGCATAAATCTATATAGCAAGATAAGCCCTCTTTCAAAAACACTGACATTCACTATAAACCTGCGAGGGACGTTTGGTTTTTTTTACAAAGATAAAACAAACTGTAAAATTCTCGTAAGACAGCACTTAAGGCACAACTAAAGAAACAGAAATATAATACCTTCTAATGCCTACAAAACAATTATCATTTTGTTGTGGTGTATATCAGTGTAGAATAGAGTTACTACTACTTTTTATAGAAACCAATATTAAGTAGGTATAAAAAGCAGACATAGCGTATTAGATTAAGTATTACACAGAATATTCTACTTTCTACGCACTAACTACAGTGCTCAGTACCATAATCCTTTATCTTTTCTCCTACGCCCTTAAATGTGCATGATGACTTAGCTAGTATAAAACTCTTAATCCTCACTTGTCAGCGGGGGACAAAAACTCTAAAGAATCATCATTTATTTAAAGCATTATATACATCAGAATAGTATGAACTAAAGCAACAAAATACAGTACCTTTGAAAATTACTGAGGAACTTGACATGAATAGTAAGAAAGGTATCAACGAATCATTTACCTGCGACTTAGGTCTTAAGAATTATTTAGGACTGCTTAACGCATTTATGATAAATCTATACATTACTTAGTTATGAAATTACATTTAAAAATGTAATTTATTTATCTGCTAGTATAACATTACATTAGTATTTTCTGATCTAAATTATTTCTATGCAATAATGATGTAGACCAATATTATTGCCAACATGAAAAAATACACAAAATTATTTTTCAATCTTTTACGCGGCAAGTGTGAAGATCCAACCTTTAAATATTCCCAGCATTGAAAAAGGCTCATAATTAAAACTATAACACACTGACTCGTTTTTTACAGAAAAGTGTGAATTCAACTAAAAACTATTTTTGAGGCAGTTGTCGAAGTGGAATTAGCTTTCCCCCTCTTATGGTAACTTCCTTTCGTGATATCATTTACCTTCGAAGAGCAGTATGAACTGTAAAGAATAGAGTGAGTTTTATTATGATCCTTGGTTTCGGAGAGGGAACTGTATAATGTAGGTGGATTCTATTGTATTCTAATCGTATTATGCGGGGAGTAGCATTAGAAATTTAGAGACATAGTGTGCGTAGGCACACATGAGTAGATCCCATGTAGGCGCATGTATGTAATGTATTTCTCGTCTTGAATCCGTAATTCCGCCTGATAGACTAAGAAGTAAAGTAACTACTAAGACTAGGACTGTGCCTTGTGAGAGAGTGTAGATTTTTCTCCAGCACGTACATCGCGCTATGTGAGTTTTAAGTTGGAGCAGACTGAGAGACGGCTATTAGGTTAGGTTTGTTGTCTTCAGTTGGCGCAGTGGCAAGTGTATAAGTAGAATATAATGTTGAAGGGAAATAGGAGGGAGAAAGTAGATATAGCTGATGTTATTATGTGTGTCTTCATATTTTAAGCTGGTAGAATTCCTATTTCTTAGATTTCATAGTCAAGGGGCAAGTAAGTGATAGCTTTATAGTAAAGTTAATATTTTCTCAGAGACTTGGTCCGTAAAAAAGTGAGCATTGGAGAGACGGGTAGGGAGGGAATTGTTCTTTATTTTGTGCTATTACATTAGTTTAGGCTTTAGTCGGCTAATATAATGCAGAAATAAAGTTAATGTAGACGAAAGAGTAATAGTGCTTTGTTCTGTACGACTTCTGTCAGTTTCCCTATTCACAGTTGAATTCCAATTTGTCGGAGTAGACATTTCCCAGAGAATGACTAGAAGATTTTCTGCTTTGACTTGACTATTCTAGGCTAGAGCTTCATAGAGGATTTAAAGGAATGTGGGTATGCATGCAAAGGCTATATAAAATAGCTATATACTGTATAAGTAACTCCTTGTTCAATGTGTATCTTGAATATAGATTGCATTTCTAAGTAGAATTGACTTGCTATTGGAAGTGAATACTATTATTATAATGTGGAGTGTAGCAGGAAGGGATTGGAATTCAATCGGAGCCGGGATCTATCTCTTTCTTTTCAATCGTCGAATAAACTTAGTCGTAGGAGGGATACTCTATGTGGCTAAAATGGATTTCTTTTTCTATGAACAGACAGGTATGTACTTTCTTCTACTCCCTTGTAGCGTATTTTTGGGAAAAAGAAAAGGAAAAATAAAACTCAGGAACGAGCTACTCAAAAAAAGGACATATATATGTGGGACGTAATCTCAAAGACTTTTTTGCATACTTCACTTTCTCTCTCGACATTGTAATAGTAAGAGTAAGTAGGTAGTAAGAGCGTAACAGGAGAAATGGTGAAAATCTTGTGAAGATATCTTTAGAGATACCTACTAAGTATTGGTCCTTTATTTTCTCTGTGTCTCTGTCTGTCTGAGTACCGTTAGTTAGGTCGGTAGACCCTGAGAATGTTTTCTGTAGGGATCGAATAGATAGATAAGTCTTAAGCCGAATTGAATTCAATGAATTGAATTGAATGTAAAATCTTCATGAGCCAAGAATGTAGGACAGGAGGGAGGGAGGAGAAAAGACACAGACGGAAATACGTATGTATGCGAGTCATGTTACTTAGATTGACTAAAGTCGACTCTCGATCCAGAAAAACACTCAAAAAGGAAGAGAAGGAAAAAAAAGAGTTGTGTGTTTAACTTAAGTTAGTAAATAAGTGAAGGAATAACTTTATTCGTTATGTATGATCTATCTGACTATCTCCTTTCTCTAAAATACTATTCATCCTTCTGTGTGTGTATGTGTTTGTACACGATTTCTATGATTCTGTCTGGATCAGAGCCATAACTAAAGCGTTTCCTCCTCTCTCTCTCTCCATCCAACTTTATATTTACTAGATGTTTCACATACTCTCTACATAACCTTGTCAAATAAATTGTGTAGAAGCACTCTAAAGCACAGGCGAGGCAAAAATCTACTTTCTACATACACACAGAGAGAAACTTTGCGAAACAAGAAAAATAAAAGGTAAGTAGAGAAAGAGGGAAGGTAGCGTAATGTAAGTAAGTATGTCGTAAATCTGAGTACAGTCGATTCCAGTAATGCACTAGAGGTGTATACTATGCATGTTATCCACGCTATTTCCTTTCCAACACTATTTTTGGTTGTTTTGTGGCGAAGAGAAAGTCTTGGAAATCTATTATTTCCTCCATACCTTTCTGCATATATTTCCCCACAGCTTCATTCTTCAATCCTCTATGTGCAACTGAAAGCTCCCTATAAACTATTCCATTATGTACACATACAAGTAAGTAGCAACACTCATGTTTTAGACATAGCTACAAACTCCTGCGTTGCAAGGGGAATTTTCCATCCTATAATGTTAGATTGACTTATCGCTCACTTACTCTGTGTGCAAAGAGAAAATCTACGCGAGAAACGTAAAGCAACCACCGCACTCTATCATTCTACGGAGAAATCAACGGAAAGTTTCAAAGATCCACTCCAAGAGAAAGACTCAGAGACTTCTAGATGGGGAAAGTTACTCCTGCTATTAGAGAAAGCAACTTTCCGTCACAGATGGTAGCAGATGTCTGCTTTCCGGTTCCAGGAAAGGACTCTCTTTGACTTTTGCGCCTTTTTCAACACTTTTCACAGAGAAAGTCAGATGGAGAAAGTTGTCCCACAATTTCAGAGCTAAGGATCTACTGAATTTACAACCGAAGACCATAGTGGGAGCTGTCGTCTAATTATTTACAGATGCACTAAGAACGAATGCAATTCTGGAGAGAATGCAAAAGAAATCTTAACATCGACCATTTTCATTTTAATCATTATGTGCATTGAGCTACAAGCTGAAACCCAATTATCATGAATATTATGGTGAAAATAACACTAGCTATAATAATTATCAAAGATTTAAGTTTGCATTTTTAAGTCAATGGGAAATTGACTTTTTAACTTGTGATGAAATCTTTCTGTATAGAAAATGTTTTAAAAATGACTGTAAAATGATATTATTTTTCCAATTTTGTAATATTGTTAATTTTCTTACAGATAGACTACCACTACAGCTACGCACGCACTGTTAATATTACAGAATATTCCGGGTATTTGTTTGCTTCAAAAACTTGTTTCACACAATCAGAATGAGTGAGATATCCGCAAAGTACAACCGTTGGAAATGTATGTCTGTTAGAAATCTTATTTGTTGGTTAAAAGGGGGTCTGATGTTTCTGTCTATTTTGATGAGAATGATGTTGGACTGTGGGAGGTGGGCAGAAAGTGAAATCTTACTTTTAGGAAATTCCCTTTCATCTCCAAGTGCATTTTCTCATACTCCTGCTGATTGATTTAGGCTTTAGATAGGATTTGTCATCTTTCCTGCCTCGGTTTCTCGTTCAATTCTCGTCTCTATTTCAATTCCTTCTCCCTTTGACTATTTTTACACTAGTACATCATAGCACGTGCATCTCTATACACCCTTTAAAATGGTAAATGTATTTTCCATATAAACTCTGTTTCCCTAAGACAGTAAATATGTGTTCGTTTTTTGCATATCTCTGTATATCTCATCTTATACAGCTTATATTAAGCAATAAAAATAGTTACCCCTATATGCAAAGGTTGTATTGATTCCTTGAAATTCTGTTCAACTGTTTTAAGCTATCTACGAGATGGTTGTTTGAATTCCGCAAAATACTAAACATGTGATTACTTATAATTTGTAATCGGGTTATATTGTGGCAGCTACTAAAGCCGAGCTCTTGGTTTTCATCTTGCTAAAGTAGAATTTAATTACAAATAAATATAAATTTAATTACATATAGCTGTCAAGCCACAAAAACCACAGGAAGAATTTATGAGTGCAACTATTAACTGTTGTTTCATTGCTTGTAACAGGAGGGAACTTTTATTTATTGGTGGAGAAATTGGAAACTCAGTATCTAAAGTCCCTAGTGTGAGTATTATTATTAGGTAAAAAAAGTGAAACGAGGGTAGTGGTGTTCTGCATGCGAATAAAATATATTGGAGTTTTTGGAAGAGTCCCAAAAATCCATGATATTTTTCTCTCGTTTATCCCTAGGAGTGTTGAGAGTTGTATTCTAAAGAGTTAAAAATTAGTGGGGAAGGGAAGAGAAGACAAGTTCAAGTGAGAAAACGTGCAAGAGGGCTGTTTCCTCAAACTTTGTCAATTAAGTTTAGTTTAGAATATTAGTTCAGTTCTGGTCTGAGTGACACATTCTGTTCGTTGAGTCTGTCTGTATGTAGCCTGTGCGAGAGTATATATATGTGCATATATGAAAATGAGATGTAATATATTGTGCAAAGAAGGATTATAGTGCAAGTAGTGAAGTCAAAGCCAGATGAGGAAGTCAACGACAGGAAGGAAAAGCCATAAAATTACTGTAGTGAAGGAATTAGATGTTCAAAGCCGGGAAATCTATTTTCTTCTCCCTCACTCTCTTTTCTGCTCTACATACGTAAGAGTGAGATGCGAGAAGGGAAAAAAGGAGTGCTAAATTTTTTTCTCAACACTTGTTAGTAGGTAGTGCTATTCTGTATACATGTATCATAACATAAATAACTAATGGGATGTGAGTTAAGTTTTCGATAGAAACAATTTGCTTTCAACACTGTTTTCTTGAGATATGGAATGAATGTTTGGAAGTCTGGTTTGGTTGGCTTTTTTGGCTTCTCTAACATTCAGTGCGTACGAGGAAGTGTTGAAATCTCACGCTCAATACATTATGAAATAATAAGGGAGTCGGAAATAACTGTTACTACATTTCTCCTTGCTCTGTTAGCCAGTAATGGCAAAACCTTGAAAGGAATACCTTGTCCTTCAATAACAACATCAGGAGCTTTTTAGACACGTACAGCTTTTTGGCTTTAACAGTGCCACCTAAGAAGCTGGAACTATGCTTTATAGCTAATATTATTAGTATTTGAGCCAGAGGTAGATTATATTTTACTTCGTTAACACGACAAACTTTCTGCTACATTACGTCTCTCAAATAATATAGTGTCCTGTTCTTTCTTAACTCTCATATTATATAATATTGGCTACCCCTACAACGACAACGACACTAATGCTAATGGCGTACTCTAACTATGCATTCTGGGAATCGATGCTTTTTCATAGTAGAAACATAAGAGGAACAAGAAGGAACCTAATAGAACAGAACGCTTTCCTTCTTTTCTCAGACCTCCATGTGTTTACAAAGGAGATGAAAAATACCTTCCGTGTTATAAGTCTCCTACTGAGACTCAATGTTACATTACGTTGCAGTTCCTCCTACGACGACTACCATCACTAATGCTCTATCCTGCATTCTTCACCATTTTCTCCACTCTCCTCCAACACCAGAACAGAATTCAGCAGAGAAAATCCTTGGGTCCGTGGGAATTAACTTTGTCAGAGGATTAAATCCGAATCTCGTCTTCGACAATCTGTCATTGGAGACATACTGCGACAGAGACAACTCTACCAACTCCTACACACTACTATATACACTCTATTCTATACACACATACTCAATTCTCTCTCTCTCTACACGACTCAAAGTCAAACTCAACTTCTGCTCTCTTTATAATCCCAAATACAATAATATAGCTCCGAACAGACTTTGACTAACCGTTCAACAAGACTTCTATTCTATGCACCACAATATCAACTTTGTCCAACTCTCACTCTGCAGTGGAACCAACTACTACGTCCAACGAACATTAAAACAGTTAAATAACGAACGTTGCTTTCGAGAAACGAATCAAAAGATTTTCTCATACCTGTTTATCCATTGTGTTCTAATATGTTAGTTAGGATCCTTAGTTGCATTTACCGCATACAATGCAAACTATCATGTCACACAATTCTCGGGAAAGAGTCACATTTTGTTACATCTTTATAAAACAAATCTAATTATTTATTTTATTTCTGACAACAGTGTCGAATTTTATTGAAATTGGAATACTTACCATGCATACGCCCAATGATGCATATATGAAAACAAAGTGACACTTGTAGATTTGTTGTAAAAATATGCTACATTGACAATTGACGCAATTGTTTTTAAATTAGCGCAATCGTCCATAAAAGTCAGTTTCTAAAATCCTGATCAAAATTTTTATTATCACTAAGTTTGGATTTTCCTTCTTGCACCTTTTCCCACTGTAATTATTAATTAATGCAATTTCAGTCATATTTATATGTCAAAATATGCAAAATGTCAATTTAGTGTGAAAGTAAGACCCTACTTTTCAATTACATTTTCTTTGGGGATCATTTATAAATGATGGCACTTTTGCGTTGTAATAGTTAACAATTCATGTAGAACTGTAAAAAATGAGGAGTTCGAAGGTTTGAAAGGTTGTAGATGTTTTTCCCCTTTGTAGTCACGTTTTCCTCATCTCATAATGCCATGATGGATTGATAAGATAAACACCTATGCATTTCTCTACTATTTTTTACATCCTTCAAGATAGTCGATGAAAAAAATGCGTTCTTGCATTATGGTTTATATGTATTGAAATTTTTGCGAAAGCAACAAAGGTTGAGATACAATGCAAAAGTCTACTCACAATAACGTGGTATTAGTATTGATGTGTTTATTGAAAAAGAAGGATTTCTGGTATACAAGGGATCAGTTCTGATAAATCGATTCGACAGAATATTTACGGTACTACAGCGAATCTCTGCCTCCCAATGCACAATAATCTTGGTAATGGTTTTGCATCAGAAATAAAATTGAGGTTCATAAAGATGAAAGGGAAAAAATATAAGAAGACGTCAGTATTTTCCTGATTCGTCGATGATTTTCAAGTTGCTAAATCCTATGCTTCTTGTCATAAAAACTTGAAAAGATGCATGCAGTTTTACCTAAATGAATAAATCAATATCATCGCAACATTATTTTGTAGGACTGTGCCAGAAATGGTTAATCTTTATCATTTTCCATGCATGAAGTTGTATAATGTCGAAAATATGTTCTAGATGAGTTTGATAATCGGTCTTGACTAAGGAAAAGATTTGCAAGTAGAATTTAAACACGCAAATGCAAACAATTATTTGGGAACTAATGCGATTATTAGGGAACTGAATTGTAGGATTTAATATGTTTCAAGTTTTTCTTCCGACTTTATTGTGTAGGACGAGAAATGCGGAGGAAGTACAGCATTTGTGTAATAATAAGCTTTATTTCATTGAACTCTTGAAAGGGTTACAGTCTCCTGAATCTTTTACGTCGATGGTGGTACACCCTGCTACGAAACACTAAAATATTAAAAGCAGAGCGTAATTCTGTGTAACTAAGATGGTCATAAAATAATGTCAATGTTTTCCAGACTCTGTAGTTTTGTTCTGCGTAGTAAATAATCGGAAATAAAAAGTTTTCTCTCCTGTTCCACTAGCACAGAAAAATGAGGACAATATTTTATGAGTATTCCATGACCTCAGCAAATGTGAACTACTTGAGCACATAGCATAATATAAACGATAGTGAATTATACGACAAAGAAAAAACAGTTATGCTTTTATATCAGAATTTACTGTATTTTTCTTATGTTGTGCCTATTGGAAAGTAGAAATGCTTATCATCCCTAGATTTTCGTTCTCATTTGAAAAGCCTGAAAGGACGCCTGTATTTTCTCATCAGAGCTAAATTCATGAAAAGGAAAAAGCAGTGTCTCTCAGAAAAATGTATAAAAGGGGAGTGAGTATTGTCCTTAGTATTACAAGTTACAGCACCTCGAGAACTGTATATTTACATAGAAGTGCAATTTCCTCGACTCTCTAGACTCAGAGACATTTTGGATAAAGACATTTGTTTCACTTCTCCAATCCAGCATAAATGTGCATAGACTACCATAACGTATGTAAAAGTTTTGCTAAAAAGTTTTTTTCCACTTCTCTCTGGTCAGTTCTTATATTATTCTTAAACTGTGTTACTCTTAGTTTCGGTGCATAGACTTGAAAAGCTTCATGGAGTTGATAGAAAAAGTTGTGGGGTCCACTATGGTCCTATAAATGTGAAAAGTCCTAGATTTCCAAATCTTAACTGTTCGCAAGTTTTCATGAGGAAAACGGATGCGGAAACAGAAAAGAAAACGTAATAAAGGAATTTGGTTGGCTTTAGGAATTGTGATAGAAAAATAGTAAATGCAATAGTTGAACTATATAATAATATATAGTATTAGTACCTACCTACTTATATATCTACACTCTACCAGTAGTTACACTTATCAGAATAGAAAGCTAAAGCCTAACGCAAAGTGTATCCTATATATTGTATTGTCTTGCAGTTATCTCCCCACGTAGTGGTAAATCGGTTTTTACTGCATCCCATCAACTTTTACGGTTTTTACCCATACAATGTTTTCAGTCACTTCTCCAAGCCAGTCCTTAACATTGCCTTTCTGTCTGTTTCCTTACATATTATTACTTGTATACGTACATACATATTATGTGTGGCATCGCTAGGCTATGCTATCCTTGCTACTATTTAGATATTTTGTTTCTTTTTCTTTCTATGTACATTTGTTTCACAGAGTTCATTGTTCAGGATGGTTGTTGTAGGTATACTGTGCTTGGGTGTTACCTCTTTCTCTCTGAAACATACATATGTGTCACATATGCTATAGTAAGGAAAAGGAGTTAAATTCAGAAAGAATCCACCTTGCATTTCACTACAAATACATATATCCATCTCAGAGTGTTGATACTATCGTCTTTATATATTTCCTCACCCTCGAAATCAATTTTTATGTTTTCCAGAGAAACTTTTATGTTAGTTCTCCGATGCACCAACCAGTGCGGTCTATCTATCTATATGTATAGTGTCGAATTGTTAGAATAGTATGTGTTGAGACAGGGAGAGTCTCGAGGTATTAGCCTAGTCTTTTGCTAAAGTCATTCTTTAAAACCTGGCGAGGATTGTCTTCTCCATTAGTTGAGTTCCATGCCTTGCTTTACCTCCTTCTTCTTCTCTTGTACACGGAGAGACAAGGGGGAGGAGAAGGAAAGCTGTGTGATCAATTGTGAAAAACCTAAAGAAAAGTAACTTTGTTCTGTAATGTCAAGTCTTTTCTGAAACTGCTTTGTGTCCCGTCTTTCTCTATACTAACAATAACTATATGTATATAGTTAACTTGCACAATAATAACGTTTCTATTTTTTCATCCGTGTATTATGTTGTCTTCGAGCGATGCCATCCCACGCAAAGTTACATTAGTGGTGCAATGCACACTATTATAGTTTGAGAGGAGGAGTCTCACACAACCCAAAACTACAAAATGAAATGCAAAAGCATTATGTACGTTACATTGCAATAAACGAAATGCATCTTGAATGATGTCTTTTTTTGGATTCTCCTCTGTTTTTTGGTTTATGTGGTTCTTCCACATTTACTTCGATTTCCTTTTTTCCGAGGGTGTTGGAGCAGCTATCTATTTTCCACCAAAACACTATCTTATCCCATTAATTTTTGTGATAGCTACTTTATATATATAAGTAAGTAAGAGGGAGAGGTAAGTCATAGTTAGATGACTACTGTAACTACTAGATAGTTAAACGGAACAGACTTCCCTCTGAATAAAACAACACAAACATCTTTGTGTGGAGAGGAGAAGCAACCCTACACAATAATGGCAATGCATAAAGCTACAGTGAGACATGCAGACGCAACCACAAAATTTATTTTATGTTTGTGGAGTGAGAGCTGAAGAATTATGTACAGTCGTAATGGATTTGTCGATGATGATGATTATATCTCCACTGTCTCTCTTTCTCTCTTTTTTCTCTTCAGCCTGTCAGTGTCGATGTTTCAATTGTATTTACGTCTCGTCGTAGATAAACAAATTCATTTCTCGCTTTTCTGACTCGGTGCTCCTTAGTCTTTAGCATTGATAAGGATTTTATTATTAGAATTCAAAAGGTACTCCGCATAATAATAATAATGTAGCAGTAATTTCATGCACAAAGCCAAGATAATTAAAATTAGTCGAATGGACAGCGGGAATTGTAGAAAAAACGGAAGAAGATAACTACTTAAATCTAATGCCCCAACCAGTCACACAGAGAATGGGAAAAGTAAAAAGGATAAAACCAGGGAAAATATATTGTCACATCCCATAATCATTATGTGCACGTGGTAATTTTAATTTCTTCACTCCTGTTTTCACTACAGTACACTGCCATCCCTATAACTCTGGACATTAATACTTTAATGAAAAGGCATGCCGAGCTGGAGAGCCCGTCCTAGGAATAGCATGCCACATGCAAAGAATAAATGGATGGAATAAACATTAAAACTTGTCTCGTTTTTAGAAATTACAATATTAGTGTGATTTGCTTTATATCTAGTGTTATGGACAAAGTTACTCCATCCGTTCTCGTAATGGTGAAGGCTCTTATAAATAGCTAGACATACATTAGATACATACACCTAAATTCCAGACACTTTTATACACTTATCTACATACTGTAGTTATTACACTTTTATGTATTACATACTACAAGGACAGATACTAATAAGTAACTAAGTTGGTTATGCATACTGTAGATAAGGAACTTTCAACGATTACATTTTCTTCCATCATATCAAATGTTATAGTAGTTAGCTATTATTATTAGAGTATCTGCAGCTAAATAATAGAAAACACGTGTGATTACATACTTTCACTACTTATCTGACTAGACTAATGTCCTAATCCACCCGTTCCAAAATATTTTGTAAGATTCATACTGCCTAAAATATCGAAATAGAGAAACCCGACACAATTTCGGCAATAATACAGGGATGCGTATATACTATTTAGCTTATATTTTAATTCAAGAGTCACAATGTTTTCATATGCAATTCTAAATTAAAACATTTCATTAAAAACTTATTAGGATTAAAATAAGATAGAACCATGCAACTGATATTTATTGTGCAATATGAAATATTTACACTACTCAAGGTAAATAAATTCGTAAAACTCTATTATTTTGTGTAGCATAATATGTACTGTAAGAGTAAGTTAAGAGTGACCTGTGCGTATAGTGTGGAATTTAAATTGAATGAATCGGAAAACATATGTAACTACATCTTTTAAAATCCTTTGCTGCTGAAGTAATATTTAATCGCAAAGTGTAATTGCTTTCCATTTTTGGAGTGTGTGGCAGTGCCCGCTGTTTGTGAAGTATATGTATGTATATATGATGCAGAAAAAGAGTATGTGATGTGCCAGGGGTTCTTTATAAATTTGTAAAGGATGCATAATGTGATGTCTGTAAAGCGGATGTGCACTGAATGTGTACGTATTGCTCTGTAGGAGACATAATGATGGCTCTGTAGATATTTAGATGCAACTGTTACTTCTTTTGTCGCATTACATGAACTAATATTGCTAAACATTTTTGATAGCGATTTAGGGAGGCTAATGTGAGGAGATGGGTAGAGTGCTACGTGCAGTTACGGTTATTACTCGACACTAAATGTATTTAGCGAGAAGCAACTCTTCAATAACTCATTTTTAAACAAATCGTCAAACATTAGAGTAAAGGAAAAGTACCGTAATAATATTTGGATACACACTAAGCGTATAGAGCATCATATTAATTTTATGATTTCTGATGCTTCCTGTTGATATTTATGCATGGGACATGATAAGTTATGTAACTACACACCTATGAAGAGATAAAGTAGCTAAAAACCAGATTTAATAAATTATCCTGATGATGTAGATGGGAGGGAAAGGAAAAATAGTAATGAAATTGCACACGGTATGTTACTTTTTGAAGGCTACAATTAGAAAATAGGTTTCTAGAGAATTTTCATGCGTGTGGGAGCAAAGGTTAGGTATACGAGGAGCATTAGATGATAAGGACATAGAAAACTGAGCTAACGTATTAACGTAAAATTGAGACGGGAAGGAAGCCGGAGGCATTTAAATATAAGTGAGTTTTCCTTGGTTGCTGGATAGAATTCGGGCTAGTCAGCTAATCGCAAGTTGTGCAACTAAATGGACGTCTCCTATATACAGAGAACAAGAGAAGAGACTCTTATTACACTCCAGGCAGCAAACGTAATATACTTTAGAATAATAGTGGAAATAGGATGACTCTGTTGTCTCTTTTATTATGAAACTTTTGCCAACATCACCACAGAGCCACCCACTTTCCTTTCTCTTACCAACAACTCCTAATGTCCATTGTGTGGAATTACCTCCACGTAAATCCAACTACACATCTAGGTATTCTATCCAACGAAGTAGCTAGGTACCTACTCTCTATTTCCTATTTTAAATTCTTTGCCAACATTTAAACATTTCCGTCCGGTTCACATTTTCACTGCCCCATTTTTACAAAATATATTCTAGTTATACTTAAACGCAAATTGTCACGATCAGGAAATGGGAATGAAATCCAGTTAGCCAACAGATCCAAACGGTTTATATGCAAATAAAATTTTCAGAAATGTGTTCTCAGAAAATGATTTATTAATCTCAAATTGGAAATGAATTGCAAGGAAAATACACAACAATATTATGGTTCTGTAAAACCTTTCGTGATTGCTCAATAATTCTTTGAAAGTGTTACGTAAGACTATTGTTTTTAGTCAACCGCATTTCCCATGTTTTTACAGACATTCTCTATAAAGCAGAAATGACAAAGTCAATTTCGTCAACTAAACAAAGGTTACACATACATAGATGAATCCGTTCAACTACGTTTTTAGGATTTTGCATCAATTTTGTGTATGTACAATAATTATATGATTTATCAAGTTTTGGAATCGCAATTAGCAAAACCGCAGAACATATTTTTTTATCTACCTACTGTCCTATTGCAAGCTTTACAAAATCATACAATCTAAAACTGTAAGGTAGATATTTTAAATTGTTAATGTATATTATTTGGTAAACATCATGTTTGCTCATCAACGCATTACTTTTTCATGGCCGGTATTTTTGGATTCGATTAATTTCAGTTTAAATTCGAAAATTTTCTGTTAGTTGTGTAGGTAGGTAGAATAGATTATTAGGAGGAATTTTATGATAGTGTAGAGGAAGGGAAGGAAAAAGTTATCGAAGAATGGGATTGATGTAAGGCGCGTGTAGGGTTGGTTGGTAGTGTGTTATTATAAACGGGCGGTGAGTCACAGAGAGTGAAGGAAGATAAGGTTCGTTTGTTTAGATTTTGATAGATTCTGATGTGATAGTGATGTTGAATAATATGGTGTGTTGTGTTGGCTGTGAGTTGAATGAAGTAAAGGGTGGAGTTGTTGCTCTAAGGTATGTGCAGTACCGACGAACGAACATTCGAACAGTATGGTCTGCAATGCAATGCCATGCCAGAGATCTCTCGAAACTGCATACGTGCCTATGGTATTTGATGGCTTGGTGTTTTCCTTTTGAGTTTCCGTAATGAGTCGGCGAATGGAATAAATTCAACTCTGTGAACATGAGGAATGAAAAGGAGCTGTAGTGGTGGATCCTTTTTAGGAAATTCTAGATCACTCGAATTTCTTATGCATTGCACTCATAGACAGACATTTCGTTCATACGTACATCCAACTTTGACATGTGACAACTGATAGCTTTGAGTAGACTGGAATTGTCTTCACACTAAATTAGTTCCTGTTTTATTTGGTAATGGCATGCAGTAAGCTATTGGGGCTTTGCTGTTGATTGTGTAGCCAAAACCTTCGTCCTCTCTCCCTTCTTACCTTTTCTATACTTCTCACGTGCAATTACAACAGAAATACAATTAAATTACGTTGCTCTACTACAATCTCCTTTTACGCTCACCTAATCATATCAGTTACCAGATTTGCTGGATTTGGCTCTCGTATCAATCCATTCATTCCAAACGGAACTCATATCAGAATCACATCTCTCTTCCTTCTTTGTTTTATATCTCTATTGAATATGCATGTGCGTAGGTGAAGGTACTTTATCCTCCATGTAAATACATGTGGTTGGATTGACAAAAGACAACACTATAGCCACATGATATTACTCTTTAGCTACCTGTCTCTGTAAACTTGGCTGTGAATTTCGGAAACCACATTTACAGGGATGCATCAGTTTATTTTCACCAAATTGAATTGGGCAAAGGCAGAGAGTGGGTTCTTTTGTGATGTAATGCGGTTTCAGTTTCAAAGTTTCAAACGACTGGTGTTGTGTTACATTTACAGTAAGCTAGTCCTTGGCATCTACCTTTGTTACACAGTTCCGGGAGTTGTCGTAACATGTAGGTACAGAAGAATCCTGCGCAATGTTAGACAATGTCCCGTGGACAATTAAATTGGATTTATACTAAAAAATTTAGGAAGTTACTCTACAAGAATTTATCTCGACTGTTTATACTCCAAAAATTATTGCGAATAATTATCATTTTTAGTATTTTTTTTTCCTTTTTGAAATGTTTCGTTTGTGATAGTATATTTTGGGTATCCTTTCTATGAATAATAGAGCAGATGTTACATCTTCGGAGTATGCGCTTGTGAAAATGAGAATAAAGTTAATTTGACATGTTTTTTGGAAATAAGTATGTAGGAAATGTTGTCATTTACGCAGTTCAGACTCATATTACTGAAATTAATTATGTGTGTATAGGTAGGAAAGAAATAGTTGAGGTAGACCGCCACAATTTAGAGTCTCTCTCTCTCTTCTTCAAAGCCCACTTATACATTTGGTTTGCTCAAAATACAAATTCCTAAGAAATAAAATCCCTAAATGTATTTGTTGGGTAATGTAGTGAGAAATAGGATCAGTTCTTTCCGTCCTCTCTCTCGTCGTCGTTCTCTTTGTGAATTACTGTGTAGTTGGTTGCTGGTTTTCGGTTGTTTGTGAAAGTATTAGGTACGCTACACTTATGGTGAGTAGCAAAAGCGGTTCCCCTTTCCTATTTCCTCTAATAAGATGGTTTGTTCGGTTTCTGTTTTCACTTTTCAATTTCGAGGAGTTGGTCTGCTCCAAATTCATCTCTGAGAGCTAGGTAGGTAGGTAGATAATGTAAGAACATAGGCATTTACCTGACGTCGAGACTTCGACTTGGATGACCATGGGTTTGATATTTGAAACCCTTAGCTTTTAAGCAGGAACATACGACGAGGCACACAGGTATCATTATAATGGCGACTTACATTCCTTGCAAATGCTACAAGTACCATCTCCACTTCCCACGTCTCTTCTTCCAAGTCATTGCACTATGGATGAGGTTCATCTATAGAATCGTGGAAGTTGCTCCGTCTTCCTACCTACCTTTTTTCTTTAGCTACGACGTAAATGGATGACAAAATGACTTTAAAGTTAATTGCAAGAGACAAAACTTCAAACAAAATTATAATTTCTCAAGACAGGTTCTAAAAGTTGATGGTTTATATGTAAGTGATATTCTGGATCTTAATTTGTCCTAAAGAAAATGAGAAATTCTGTGATGTAATTGATACTACACGAATTTATTCCTAAAAAACTAAAGAACTCAGACAGAAATCTAGTGCGATTACAGGGTGAATCAATTTTATTTTCATCCCGCTACCACAGAAGCTCCTCCAGCAGTGGAACAGTATTGACATTCCAATAGGCGTTAACAAATCCATATGTATCTTAATTGCCTAGCTCCTCTGGAAAAAATTTAGGCAATCTAAATAAATATCTACAATTAAATTCAGATAAAATGATTGAAAATCTGTAAAATGACATTTTACAATATTTCGTAAGTTAGAATAATAATTATTATGACGAAAGTTTTTAGGCAATAATTATGGAAGCTTTAATTCACGTAAAATGTGCTTACTCTGGTCAATTGGGATCGAAGTAATTTTTGATTAAAAAAACACAATTAGACCAAAATGTTTAATCTTCGTGGGAAACTGGTATCGTATGGTGCAATTCCAAAAGAACATCTTGTAGTGAGGAATTGAGAGTTGTCGTTTCTTGAAGAAAATGAAAGCACTTTTGTGTACTCGTGGAATAGAAAGAACAACATTGCGTGTGCTTTCTATTTTGGTTGAATCAAAAGCGACTGATTGGGGAAAGAAATTTAAGTAGATAAAGAATCCTTAGTAAATTATTAGAGTAAAATAAAATGTTGGAAAATATTTGAAATATAATATTTGTAAAGTTTAGTTAGAAATTCAAAGTGTTTTGAACTGTGGAGATTGTGTGAGGAAAGGAGAAGTTGATTTTCGCTTTAATCAGGATCTTGTCTTTGCACTCTACATTCGTTTGTTCACTCCTAGGCAAGCAAGAACTTCAAAGTCAAAGCAAGGGATTTTGTCATCTCTTTTCCCTTTCTGTTCTACTTAAGCCTTTAGTGGTAGAAGTGGTTCGTTGTCTACATACTCACAGATAATAGCTACGTCTTTACTACTCAAATACTCCTGTCTCAATGTAATTCTACCTTTGTTAGTTATGAGTAGAAAACAGTACAGAAATGATTATTATGAAAATGATTTTCCCTGCCTCTTTCCTTTGCTTTTCTTCCTCTTTCCTTTTCCTCGCTCCGCTTTCATTTGTTTTCTCCCTTTGCCCAAATTCGCCTCTTCTATATGTATTTATTATAATATCTAAGCTCTTTTCAGCCACTAAAAGGCATTTCCTTTTCCTTCTCTCACTCACTCTAACCATTGGCCCCGCACAATCATCCACCACTACTCCTAAGTACAAGATTAAATTTTTCTCCTCTCGCTTTCTTTCTTGCAATTTTGTCCTCCGACACAGTGCCTAGCATTTATTATTTCTGTCGAAGAAAACTGCTTCGTGGAATAAAATGAATTTCTTCTTAACGAAGAGATTTCTCAGCAGAGTACGACAAACTACCATATAATTTCCATCTTTTGTAACAAATAAATTTTCTCAGTATCCACTCTGCTATATCCTTAGTATTTAATAATAATAAAATGAAACAAAAAGACTATCTCTTGCAACATTGCCTTTAGATTTCAATTATTTAATAAAAACCATAGTCTTTATAGCATCGCATCAGCATTTCAAACCAAAGACTCCTATTTAGAAATATTTAAGCTGACAGTGCTTATCTCTAAACAGCATCATTCATTCATTAACGCAAGAGGAGTGTACGAGAAACTGAGAATTGTCTCAAGGAAAATAAAATAGAAACTAAAGCATGCATAGGCATAAAATCCAAGAGAAGAGCTTTTAGATTGGATAATCGATTCAACTAAATTGGGATGTGGGATGAGACGCCAATATGTAGCTACTTGTCTAACTTCCCTCATAATTTTTTTTATTATTAAATCATGAGAGAGGAAAAAAAGTACTGACTAACGTATTTGTAGCATTATGCTACTGACACACTATTATAAAATATATTGCCTCAAGAATGTTTTCAATTGTGTTCGTTAATTCTATCTACTAAGCAGTTTTAGCCTTGTCTCTACTACAAATATAATATGCAAAGTAGACAAAAAATGGATGGCAAAGTCGTAAAGTGGGAACAACACTCATTTAGAATTCATCTGATAAATGTTCGGTTTACTGTCTCCTCCCTCTTGCATTTTCATTGTACATTTTGCTGTCTACCGAATATTTTACGGATGATTTGAGCCTGGAAGGGAAATATCATCTTTGAGACAACTTGACAAGATGAGCTACTGAGAGGAGAACCACCTTTACCAATTGATTGCCCTCTGTAATTATAAATAAAAAGTCATCCTTTGGAATATTTTTGGGAAGATCGGAACATTGCATTGTTTTGTCCCTTCAGAATATTACGAGGTGGATTTTTGTTGTAGAATTCGATGATTGATGTTAGTGTAAAGTATCACCAATTATATTAAGAGTGTAGGTCCACGCTACAGTGTAACCTTTCTTGTGTATTATTTTATTGTTGGTAACGAGCACTAAATTGTATATGGCATTACAGCAAAACAGGAATGATGTAAAAAAAATGTTATTTAGCCAAGTACAGTAGGAAAGGATATAAAATATTAGATGAGAAGAGAGAGTTCTTGGTGTCTGTAGACGAAATATGCGTGACGTGTTGCCATTTGTTTGCTCCTTTAATGTACATTATCTTTATTGTTTGTAATAACTTGTGATAGATCTCTTTATCTTCATTTGTAGCTATTTTTTGCATGTATATGTTCAAGGATAGTATGGCTGTGTCTGCAAATGTTTCCTAAAGAGAACAATAAATAAAATGCATTAAAGACATAAGAGTCTTGTGTTTTAAGAACTGCAAGTATAAGCATTATGGGATGCTAACATACATAACATAACTTGGAGAAAGAAGATTTCGATGCACATTTCTGATCTATCTAATGCTCTGTTATATGGTTAACTGCTGAGTGTGTGTGGAGGCTACAGATATAAATAGTTGTTATAAACTAGAAATGTAGTTATTAATTTCAGGAGTTGGAGTGAGAGCTCGATTCATTTTCATTTCTGAATTTGACACCGTCGTCTGGTGACCGTAAGCCTGGATTTCGGCTAATAAATGACAAAGGCTCTACTCCACTACTCTCTCCAGACTTAACTCGGCGTAGACTCCACAGAAATCTAACTTAAGTGATGGGATGTAGGATGTAACGTAACGGAGAAAACCACAGCATTTGCTACTCTTCTTTATTCACCACTACAGATAACTCTGTACGAATGTATCTGGAAGAGAGATATATTTAGGCTTCCCATCCATCTATTTATATACAATGAGCATTTCTTATATGCACATTGCACTGTTTTCCTATAGCATGTGTCTTAGCTCTATAGAAAAGATTCTCCTCGTAGATTGAGGGAGGAGGTGTGATCTCATGGCGTGGCATCGTTCATTTTGGTTTTAGCCTCAAAGCCATAAGAATCCTTAGGACGTAAATAAATACAGTTCTTGCTAAGTATATAGATGTGTATTTCACCTCCTGCATCTTCCAACTCCACCTTGAATTTAGGAAATATTATATTATCAGGATTTTACTTTTCTAGACCCCTTTTCTACACAAAAACGTTGAAGAATATTTTCTACATTTGAGAACATTTCTGAACTGAGAGAAATAGCTGAGCTGCCCAACTTATATTGACATATACGAACATACATGTATGTATATAGGTGATTTGCTGGAAGAGACATTTAATATAGATTTAGATTTTAAGAATAAATTCTGAAAGTATCATTGTCTATCAAAACTTCTTAATGTAAGTAATTGTGTTGGGATTTGGCGTAATTTTCGAGTAAAATTCCAAAATCAAGCTACATGCAGGAATTATACCTAGTAACTAAATGTATGAGTGTTAATGTATACTATTCTTAATAGAATAGATTACAGATGCAAAAACACAAAAAATTCCAAAAAAGTAGTTTTTCAAAGTCAATTCTAGAGTGTAGAATGTGTAAATGGTAAAAGTTTGTGAAATATGCAATTACTGTAGACATTAAAGAGGGAATAGACAAAGTTGAGTGTTAGCTAGGATTGCGGGATAAAATTCTGTGTACATTAGATGCATAAATAAAATGGTGGACATGTTTGAATATATTTTATGAATTCATAGAGCATTGGGTTGCACATAAAGTGAAGAGGGATGACTGGGTGTTGGGGAGTTCAATCTTTCTTTGCCATTCGCTTGACTCTAATCTACTCGAACCAAAAGAAGAGAGGATGAGAGGAGTTGTCTGGTTTCGGGATTGGATTGCGATTAGGTGGCGGGATAAGTTCCGCTCCGTCGAGAAGAGAAACTCTGTTGACTTAGCATTTGCATATGATGATTATACGTAGACGGGCTAAACTTGCTATTTTTCGTCGACACTGCACAAGGAGAGAGAGAGAGAGAGGTTGTTCTCCCAAGGAAACTTGCATTATTCTACATAAAGAAATCATGAGGCAAAGTATTATATGATGTATCTGTAATTTTGCTAAAGGCTTTGAAACTACGTCCGTAGGCTATACATGAAAACCCTTAGCTATAAAACTGTTTTCCTAAGTCAAAATTAGCAATCGTAGACATATATAGCAAAATATATGTTGGATAGTATGTATTATATGCAATTACAACATTTTGGTAGTCTAACTATGAAAAAATATATATAAGAATGCATAATAATGTGAAAGGCCCAGGAGCTTTGGGGAAATATGTACACTCACACGCAAAGTTATCTGGATCTTAGTAATTTTTTTATAAATGTAAGAGGAATAGCTGTAATATAGGACTGGTTGTTAGCCTGAGTGAAATTTCTCTTCGTGATTACATGAAGAAATCCTCAGAATCCTCTAAGGAATTTGCACATTAAGAAATTAATATTGTGAATTGCCTTCCCACAAGCATTTCTTCGTCAGAATATATGTCTCCTATAGGTATATATTCTATATATCTATGTATGCACATATTTTATGATATATTACAGGCTCCCATTTTGTAAGAATCTAGCATGAGTAAGTATTTGATTGGATTGCATTTAATTTGCATTAATGAAGTACAATAAAGTTAGTAAATTGGTTAACCAAAAATAATTAGAGTGGAGAGGGAGTTTACTTGAAGGGAAAAGTGTTTAGCTTACGAGAAAATTAAGAATGGGCTTATGGATGTAAATGAAAATTAAATTTGATGTGAGTTGAGAAATTTTGCAATCTCTTCGTATCGTGCTTTGTGTGAGAGTACATTGACATTCGACTAGAGAAATTTTCTCTCTCCTAAATAAAGGTATCCCCTAAAATTTAATAAAATTATGGTCTAGGAATTATTATGGAAGGGACGGAAGGAGAAGAGACGTGAGGACAAGCATTATAAATAGAAAAATATCGACTAAATAGGATTTCATGAATTTACAGACATAGCAACATAGCTTTATAGACTGAACAGAGAGAGAGAGAGAGAGAATTTTATTGGGTATGTTTGTCAGAGCTTTTACTACTATAAATGTAAGTATGTGAGCAATAATAGTAGAAAGGGCAACTCCATCCATATATTAATGACACAGATCTTGTAATAATAAGGCTTTTTCAACAGTCAAACTATATTATTGCACAGTTCCGTTAAAAGATCGGCCATATAGCACGGAATACATGAAATTGAATTGAGTGACATGACGGTGACGGACCGGCATTACGTGCATTGCTTTCAGTTTCACTCATTCCATTTCTTTCACCGACTACTTGTGACTTCCCTTGTCTTATTTAACTAATATACGATACATATAAAGATATCTAAAGCGCTTCTAAATAGAAAACCTCGAGTTATAGTGATTCTCTCTCTCTCTCTCTCTCTCTCTGTGGAGAACAAATTGTCGATTGCTTTTCATATGCTTGTACTCGTACCCCGTTTCATTTTCAGATTCCTTTCATTCAAAATAATTTAGATAAGTTCCTATAGCCTTGCTGTAGCAAATCTGGAGCGTATTGAATAAAGTGTAACAGTAAAAGCAGTACACTATATAAACCTCTGTATTTTCCACATTCAGGAACAATCAACATGTGGCTTATGGCTAGACAAAGTGATATATGAATATCAGGAAAGCAGAAGGAATGTAATATGTAGCCCATTTTATGATGCAATCTCAATGTACAAATAGAATTACTAAACTAAATTAAGTTGACGTCTTTCTGCTGGAGTAACTACTTTAATAGTTGCCAATGAGAGAGAGAGAGAGAGAGAGTGCAATCTACCCCAGAAGCCAGACACTTTTATTGAATAGAAAATACGACGGAGAAATTACTAATAGACCTAAATACTTAATGTAGGTACTACTAAATTCAACATGTACTTTCCGTAGGTATTTACTCACTCATATTCAATCATTTCATCAACGTAAATTAACTTGAAATATGAGATAAAAGCTTCGGAGGAATACAGGAAGTTCGCCCTAATTCAATCACAGGAATTTGAATTAACAAATGGAATGTGAAATCACAAACGCAATTGCTCCACATATCTACGCGATAAATCTAATGATACATGAGACAAGATGTTGTTCAGCACGTTCATGTCAATTTAACTTTTGAATTCACTCAATTAGCTACTCGTCTTGACAATTAAACTGTAGCGTAGTAATTATTAACTACATACTTAGTACTTACATACATACCAATTATTGGGATTTTTAATAATTAGTCTAAATGTGTTTTAGTTTTTCAGTTTTTTATAGTTAACAAAGAACATTTAACACCTAAGAGATCTAACATATTTAATACTGAGAAATTAATTTTAATGTATAGTAACATTTGAGCGGAAGAGACAAGACATTTTAAATTATAAACTAATTTTGTTTTTAAAAATACGCTAGTATTTATAAAGGGGGGAAACAATTTGTGCTAATTATGTTTTAAAGATCCCAAGAGAAAGTTGTTGAGCACGCATGAGAAAGGAGCAAATGGTTATTAGTCTTGTATTTGTAAATATTAGCTAAGGGAAATTAACTTTTAGTGTAAATATTTGATGGTACCTTTCTGATGGCCACATCAAAGTATCTCAATTCGTCAGACAGAGTAACGCTAGGAAAGTGATGCTTCGTGCTCTGTAAGTTGTAACTATTCTATCAGATGACTGCTATAGCATTATAAAAGAGAGAGAGAGAGAGAGTGGGAGAAAGATAGGTAACTTAGCTTTCTGTGTTAGTATAAGGTGCATTAATATAAAATTACATTATTTTCGTTAGTATTCACTGCTAGACTTGTTCCCGAGTGCTTCTACCCCAACAAAAGTTGCAAATGCTCCGTCCTTCTCCTTCTCGTCTCAACCTGTACCTATAACTTTCTTTAGCCCTTTCATTTTATGATGTCCAATAAAGTAATTATTTCTGTCATAAAGTATTGTTAGTCTGGGTATTTAGGTGGCCAGGGCAGTAGTCGATCCTTTCTTTTCTCACAGTACTCACACAACGCAATAAGTCAGAAAGGAAAAATTGCAGTGGCAGTCAATTCTCTGTATACGTACGTAGGTAGTAGACTAAACATAAACAATAGTGACTATTCCGTTTGCTCAGTAAGTTTGTTTATGATCTTCTATTTTATTCCATGGAGAATACATGTGGGTAGAATCACTCATTCTTTCTCACGACGACCCAACAATCTATATCCACTCCCCGAGAATAACATTTCTAATCTACCTCCTCTTCACAGCAAATAATACGCTGTACTTTCTTCTATTTCCATTCAGTTACTCGTGTAGGATAAGAGTCTCTGTAGTATAGTTATATGGAAACCTAAGTAATTTTTTAAGGAAAACTATATAGGAGCTCTTAACAATTTGGAAAAATAGAGTTCGCCTTGTCTTGAGCAGAAAAGAAGTCAAATCGATTCCGTTTTTATTGATTGTGATAAATTAAAGATTTTTCTATGGGTAGAGTGTAACAGTTTTGTTTCAGCGTAACAGCTACAGGAAAAAAATGAGATAAAAAACTGTCTTTTGATGTATTGTCTGTGGGAGAAAAAATGTGTCAGTGGTAATTAGACTAAGGGGAGCGTAAAATGTTAGCGGGTTACAAAGGTTCCTGCCAAAGTAGCATAAAAGACAGTAAAAAATTTTGATTCCCTCAATCTACTAAGTAAGAAGAGTGAAGGATGCATTCCGATATAGGCATTATAGATAGTATAGATAGAGGCTTTTAGAGAGAGGGGTATAGATCGTAGAGGAAGAGTCAAATGAAGCCACGAGAATGAACTCTATTGTATTACGTACATTTTGCTATATTAGGCACTTAGAGAATCAATGAGGATAATATAGGGAGACTGTTTGTAGAGAGAAGGAAGCTACTAGTCAAACATAAACTGCGCTTTGTAAAACTACTTTTATTTCATAGTTTCCATCCTGTGTCTGATATTAGAGGAGAGGAGAAAATCATATTACATGGTTATAACAAGAGAAAACTGGGGGAAAAGAAAAACAAAAGTATAGTGCACTTTTGATAGAGAACAAAGAGTTTTGTTATTAGTTGTGTATATATATATATAGAGATAGCTATAAGAGTATTTATATATACAGACTAGATATATCTTCTCCAGCTTTTAGTTTCCAAGGCCTGCCTATAGATTTTATGTTTATGCATATAACTTGAGTATAGTTTATGAGGAAGGGAAGGCAATAGCAATATAATAACTATTACGATTACGTGTCTGTAGAAAAATGCTTAGCTACGAGCAGTTGAGGCGGTCGAGTCACGCAATTTTGTGTTTGCATTAGAGGCGGTTACAACTTATCATGTACTTTGGGGAAATTACCTCTTTGACTTGCTTTGCCTAGACAGCACAGGCCAGAGCTGAGTTCTACAGGGCCTTCCCTAAAAACTACCTACGTATACTTAAGTACACATAATACTCCCTGTGTACTTCTTCTTCCTTCCACTACACTCTCACATCACAACTTTCCTTTTACTCTTGATTCTCTCCTTCTCCTAAATGGCACGATTTCACCTCCTTTACTCTCACTCCCTTCCAATATCTTTTACACTATCCTCGTCTCTACACCGTCCCATCCTCCTTTACATTCAAATCCACCTTTCCATACAAACTAAGTGAAAATAATCATGCAAAAAGGAATATTGTAATGCTATGTTCAGGTTTTTCATTTTCTGAAAGGTAAATACAAACTAAATCTGCCTGACGAATCTTCCAATTTGAATTACTTTACAGATTCACAATATGTTTCATTATAGAAAATGCTAGATAATTCCGCAATATTTATATATATAAAAATTCCGCAGCCTCAAAGCAGTGTGGTTATACGTAGCTATTACTGAGTTTAGTTCAGATGTAATGGAGTGACCTAATTTGTCACTTTTCATAAAGCTGAATAAATCAGTCAATCAAGTGTCTTCCCAGAATTTTTTTCATATAGAGTGGAACAAGCACCACCAGCAAATATTATTGCTTTTTAATGATTAAGCTTAAAACTTACGTTTAGTGACTACTACCTGTAAGATTTACCCATTTAAAAAATAATATCCATTTGAACAAAATAAATCGGGACTAAGATCTGTACATATTTACATGTAAAGCAAATGACCAACTTTATATATTTTCTTCTTTAAAATAATTAGAACAACGGTGGGTGAAGAAGAAAAGAAATAAATTTGAAGTTGAGTGAAAACAAAACAACTGTGCGTATTGACTTTCTCCCAAGTAAAAACTAAGTCTAACCAAACCTAAATTAAAGAAGCTAGACAAAATTCAGAGTCGTATTTAAAAGGAGTAAAAGCATATAGCAAATATAAGATATCTCTGAGTATACTAACTAGACTTCTGCTAACGATAACAATGTTGGCTAACCCATGCCAACTTTTTTGGTTGAGTTGGCTTCCTAGCACGTTTCATTCCCTTCTTGGAGAATTTTGTGTGGGGTTTGGGGATCGTATTGTCATTTAGTGTGTAACAATTTCTTGTCGTTATTTTGGCTGTGGCTTTGGTAAGTGCGTAGAGAGAGAGAGAGAGAGAGCGAGTGTTCAGTTGTTTTCTAATGGAGTCCTGTCTGGTGTTGTCTGGGCTGTCCAACGCTATTTGATTACGGATGCTGGTGTCATTGTCCTCTTCAATTTCAGTGTGCTGTGTACTGTTGTGTATAAAAGTAGCTCTGCCTTCTCTGTTCCTTTACTTTAACTTGCTTAGCTCTGCTCTTCTCAATTCACAGCATTTATCCTGGGCGAAAAGAGAGGAGGAAGAAGAAGAAGGGTAGTTGTCTATTTGAGAAAAGGTTGGATATAGGGCGAGAGTAGGATTACTACTGTGTACATGTGGCACTTTCTTCAACTATCTCTCCGTTATAGTGGGGAGAGGATAAGACTAGTTACCTATATACATAGCATAAGGTGAGGATAAGACAGCCTCACAAAGAAAGTGCCTTTCAACCGTTTCGATACGTCATTCAGCTTAAAGGATAGAAGGTGTTTGTACTCAAAAGAGTTTTGTCCCTTTAAAGAAAATGCCATGGCTCACAATGGGTTAAAGGAAGGAGAGTCTAGTCTCCTGTTGTAGCACGTCAACTAAAGCGTATGCTAACATACGCTAAACCCCAAGTGCTGAGCCGATCTGAGCCGAACTGAAGAAAAGACGGAAAAGAGACTTAATGGGAACAGAGAGAGCAAGGAATGCTACAGAAGAGACTACTAAGCACTTATGCATATACTTATACAGTGCTGCACGCATATCTGCTCTCATACGACTTTCTTCAAAGTAAATTACATTCCATCTTTTCAAACTAAAATAGCACACTGAAATATTTCATACCTTTTTCAGGGTGTGAAGAAGAAAAAGTTGGAAATTGCCCTACAGTATTCATATGGCATAATTATTTTCAATTTTGCCTTGACTTTCTTTGGTAAAATTCGGGTAATAGTGAAAGTACGATAAAAGTTCAATGTGCTTGAAAAGGGAAAATATTTTGGTATGTAAGTTTTGCTTAAAAACAGGAAATGGGATTTACACGGAGAAAGTTGTATGGTAACTTGTTTCTAGAGAATACTGTATTTGTATTATATACGTAGATACACTTTAGTTAGTTAGTTATGTATGTATTAGGGATAAGCCCTGTTCAGTTCACTACATTTTGGCACAACAGGAAGAGGAGAATAGAATGGTCGTGACATGACGAGAGACACGTATGAGGGAAGAGAGAATAGGCTAAGGAGAATGGGATAATGTCCATAGCCTTTTTACCACCAAACTCTGCCGACAATCAAGACTCAATTTGCCTAATGGATTCCGAAATCGTTGGAAAAACACGGTTTGCTTTCCCCCTGCCGCTCTTCCTGCCTTTATACTTTCACTACTCTACCTATACCTCTGCCCTCATGTCCTACTATTATATTTTGCGATCATTTCCACTCTCACGTCCATCAAATTCTGTCACAACACATCACTTCTTTAGTTAGCTCTTATACGCAGAGTGATAAGCATTCCTCTACATTCCACAACCCACTCCTCTACCTAACGCTCTTTTAAAATTCTTACATTATATTCAATAGTCTAGCTACAAATAAAAATGACTCAACATTGTATAGAACCTTAAAATAATGAAACATCTTTTTCAACTTTCTATCAAAGGTCGATAGATTGTAATTCCTAAGTGCATAAAATTGTGCATTCTGCGATATTGTTGAAAACTTATTAATGTTTCATTGTAATTGTAATTAAGTTGTGGCTAGGGACATTGTGTTACATGTAAGAAATGAATGATAAGTATCCTGATGAGCCTGATGATTATAATTGTCCAGAACTAACAACGGAGCCATGAATTTTAAATTGAGTTTTGAAATAATATTGGTACCCGCTTACACACTCATTAGAAAATTTGTGAGTTTCGTTATAGGTTAGGTAGGTTAATTAAATGTAAAGCGAGTTTAGCTGCAATGTAACTCTGCAAATAAACTATTCGAACATCTTCCTGCACGTTTTTACTGTTTCTATCAAAATCGATTTTTGAGAGAGAAAAACCGACGAGGTCGTAAAATTATCTGAAAATGGTTGAGCAGCAGAAGACACTGAACTGTGATGCGTACTTAATATAAAATAGTAATATATTTTCATCTTCTGCCCATTTGGCACCAGGGACATGAACATGATATACAGATAAAAGTCCAAAGGTGAAAGAAACTTACTTTAGGCAATCCATCAATCAATGTACTAATTAATGCATGTGTAACCCAGAAATCCTTACATTTAATCAACGTCTTGTCTTGTGTCGTAAAACTGGTTAGTGATTTTACGATTGGGACGTACAATTGTAAATTATGACTTTTTACAGGGTCTCTTTGAAAATGAGAAAACTAATCGAGAAAATACAGTAGATCAATTTGCTGGCATCCAATTCAACTAACTGGATAATTTGAATGTATAGAAAATGGACAATTCTCAAAAGAGTTTTGAAATCTTGATACTAGAGTCTGTGGATTAGAACTTAGAAAAGTACTTAGTTCATCTAAATATATTTGCTGATTACATAAAATACAAAATATAGTTAATATATATTATTGGCACCAATATTTCAGTTCAGAAGTAAAACTAAATAAATTGGTGGAATATTGGATTAATTATTGTGGATATGGAAAACTATAGGTCTTTCAAAAGCCATGTATTCTAGGTAGTCATGTTTTGAGAGTGGGTACCCTGTAAAATATTTTATTAGTAGAGCGGGGGGAAGAAGGAGGGCGTGCGGTTGGAAAATGAAAGCCGTAAAATGAGCGAGCAATAGATCAAGAAGAAGGGAAAGACGTTTCATTCTGTTTATTTACACGTTAAAGGTGTACAGATATACTAAATAGGTAAAACGGTGAGTTTTTGGTGAAGAGACGATGTGAATTGACTTAAGAGTCTCTGTCTGGTCGTGGATTGCACAAGGTTGCATGATGTTTATCTGGTAGGCGAAATAGACATACATAAATGTTGTAGAAAAAGCGCTAGCTATCTCTATTTAGCTAAAGTAGAGCAATAAATAATAAAGTATTGAGTAGGGATGTTATTGAGCTTTCCGAGAAAGAAGTTAGTGCCTTCTGGTGCTGGAGAAAGTGGCTACTGTTCAGTTGTTGGTGGTAGTGGGTAGTAGTGAGTGGGGCGTCTTTGTAAGTAGAAAGTCGAAGGAAGGAAGGAACTAGTAGTAGGAGGAAAGTAAGGCAAAGTAAAAGATGAGACAAGGTAAGATAGAAGATGGGAGGAATGATCCAAAAGGTTGTTTTCTTCATAGTTTATGTTTATTTGGCTCAAGTTCCCTCCTTTTACTCTAACGAATGTTAGTAACGTCTTGTGATATTCCTCGCCATTTTCTCTTTCTATACACACTGAGTGTCCGTATTTGGGGAAAGTTAGGTAGGAGAGTAATTTATGTGCGGAGCATTTAAGGTGCCATTATTATCCATAAGTTACCTGGTTGGATCCACCACTAAGCAATAGATGGGCCTTAAGTTAACAGCCGTCACCTCAGCCCTTGGAAATGCAATGTTCGTTGGAATTCCCCAAGAATTTACTAGAAATTATGGAAAAGGCAAGATATTATTGCTACGTCCCTCCTGCTGTGCTCTCCTCAACTCCACTGAATTGAATTGGAGAGAGAACTGTGTGAGAGGAAATGAAGTTGGCAGCCCTTTCCCTAATATCCTTCAATTGCTTTTACATGTTTGTACTACGAGTGGCCAAAGCTTTTGCATCCCATTCACATCCACAGCCAGAGATGTACTTGTTGTTTCTCCATGGACAGAGACTCATGAATTTCAACCTTTTATTCATGATGCGTCATTATCAGCCTATTTTATTGGCTCTGCATTCTAATTCAAAGTAAATAAGGTGGGCATGAGTGCCTCCTAATGTAAATTCACATGTAAATAGCTCAACTTTAACGTTTGCTCTAATGGAGGATATTAAGTGGGCGAGAAGGCCCATCTTCCTACTTAGCCAAACCAAACAAACATTCACAAAAACAATATTGAACTAATAAAAGGTGAAATAGAGTCATCGTACAACCAAAACAACTCACGACCTTTTATTCTACTAATCAAATAAAGAGGAAAATGAAGATAGTATTGTTGTAGGACAACTAATGAACCAGTCACCTCTCTCTCACACCAAAGTGATAATAATGACACAATGGCAAAAGAGGAAGACAAAAGTGACACTGTCGTTCATGCAGTGCGCGTTATTAACCGTCTTTCCCTCTCGTCTGTCTTACCTTTTGCGAGATACGTCTGGAGATTATTAGAGAAAGAATCTTTCCTAATGAAAGTTCCGTGGCTTTTCCTTGTTAGCTCCTTTTGGTTAGGGAGAGAGAGAGGCTGAGTGACGGAGTGAGAAAAGGAAAATAGTTGGACAATTTACTAGGAATGACGGCTTGAGATATCCACAGTGCATTATATTTCAGAGCTATAGGTAGAAAAGGGATTGTGTTCTTGTGTTTTAGGAGAAGTGTAGTTTTTGGAGATGTGGAGACGACGAGGGTTTGCAGTTTGGCACGGCGCACCGTGTGGGATAACGTATAAGAGGCTTAGAGTAAATGGCAGGCGAAGAGTCACATATAAGGTCTCTAAATTGAAATGTATTAAGCCACAAAAATAAAATAGCGGGGAAAACCTTCCCAGCAGGTGGTTGGCCAAGTAATCTGCACCAAATTGTGATTTATGGCTGTTGAGGAGTGAGTGTCTGCTCTGCTCTCTACGACCTTCCTTATGTCATGATATTTAGCTAGCCTCTTTATACTAAAAACATTCATTCCCTCCTTCTCTCCATCCATATCATAAATACTACAACATTGTGTATAATATCAAACAGACTACTCTCTCTCTCTCTCTCTCTCTCGCCCCTCTTCTTCTCTCTTCCAAAAGGAAAAGGAGGACGCCAGGCAAGACTCTAACTCACTTCTCTACACACAGCAATAGTAATTGCGTGGATGGATGGCAGGGATGTACATTTTGGCTTTACTTTATGCCTGCTATGTTATTTCACTTAGCGTATAGAGCCTAATAACGATGCAATCCTCATCTCCACCAAAAACTTACACTTTCACCACTGAGTTCCCTATAGGAGAGAGAAAGCTTAATGCTGTACACACGTTCTAATGCCTTATAATGTTATGGCGTGATATTCTCCAGCTATGTCATCCCATCATACACTTATGCCTTTCCTTTTTACCTTTTTACCAAAATCCGAGACAAGTTTTCTCCTAAAGGCTCCTGTGCATCCTCCTCTCTCTCTCTCTCTCTCCCGAACTAAATGCATGCGGGCATCCATCATTTCATCTCATTTTACCAGCACTTAAGATATACAACCTAATAGCCTCTGCTTTTTAGTACTTTTCCTACCATCCAATAATATTCAACTTTCCCTGATAAATTGGCAAAGTCCTACTTTCTGTTCTAACTCTGTTCTAACTCTACTACCCTTTCTTATTAATAGACATTAAAGAATAAGGTGCTTTTTCACTAGACAGACACAAAATGTAACCGCGTATATATATCTAATTTTGAATCTTGTAATTTATTTATCAACTGATGCAAACCAAAACAATCTATTTCTTAAACAATAAAGAAGGAGAGTGCAAAAACTTTTTAATACTTTTGTAATTTACTGAAAATCGGGATTTAAAACATGGTAAATGATATTTTGCATGTGCAGTAAACATTTCCTTCTTTTTTACATTTAATGACAACGTTCAGTAGTATATGCTGTAAGAAAATAATTCTAAACTTGCAGATAGGGTTTCATGTCATAATAATAGAAGAAACTTTTCATTCAGAAAGTACACCTTACAAAATGGAGTTAATTTTGAAGAATATTTTGGTTAATCTGTTTCTAGATCTGAGTTTAAGTAGTGCAATACTGTATGAGATTCTATCATAGGTTTATTACAACTCATTTTTTAATCAGTAGCAACTTGAGGTGATGGTGGTAGCCTTTGAAACATGTTGCACAGGGAAAAGGAATGATGTTAGATTATTCTCAAAAATCTTGTACTAATAATATATTCTGTAGGCATAGTGCTCAATATAAAAGAGGAGCAGGAGGCATAAACGCCATAAACAGAGAAAGTGACTTTTGTGTCTTTTAACGACAGGGACAGATAAGATTGAGATCAGATGGTCACACGCGATACACTTAGGGAGGTAGCGTAAAATATAAAATACAGTGTTGTTATAATTCACATCATGTAGGATAAGATATGAATTTGTCATCGTCATATTTTAGTGGTCATAGCTAAGTAGTGTGTGGAAGAAGGGAGAGAGTGATATGAAGCGACACTATAAATTCCTGTTGTGAACTATGTTCGTTGTTTCAGGATGGAGATAGTGGTATCTTCTGTTTTGTGGAAGAAGATAAGGTCAGAGAGTTGAGTGTAAAGACAAAAGTAGCTTGGGGTGCTTTGGGTAAAAATAGGGCGAGGGTTGTTATGAGTGTAGCTGCCTGCGTCTTGTCGTGTCTCGCCACTGACTAAGTGACTGACTGAATGAATGAGTGAGTGAGTGAACATGCATGTCATCATGCATTTCGTGCTCCTGGCTCTTCAAGATGATGATAAAATCATTATATTGTCAGAACTTGTTAGAGGGCCACTTACACCATTGCCCTTGGCTTCCCTTCACTTGCCCTACCCTCCCTGCCTTTCACTACTTAACTTAATATTACTTTTTTCTTCCTCCACAATATTACGTTACTCCATAATAGCTGGAACCAAGTTAACTCTCAAGTCAAAGTGACGGACGGAAGGGAAGAGGAAAAACCGATGGCAATGCCAGAACTGTCACTATTTCGAATTTTTCTCCTGTTGTTTTCTAGTGGTACAATTGGGAGGGATGTCCCGCTATCCTACCTTTTATTCTTTTACTGCTATCAGAAATAAATGTAATCTAAATAAGCGGCAGATAGCAATGGCCTTTTCTTTGCAAGTTAGACAAGTGTAAATATATTAAACTGCCTATGTAATATTTCTTTAAAATTTAAAGTTTGCAAAACTGCATAAACCAAGGCATCGACAATATTGAATGAAACTGCTAATAATTAAGAAAAATAACTCGCAATTTGGAATTGTACATTGGCCGAGGATAAGTTTATACACCAACGATAGATAAACCTGTAACATAGATTGTTGTATAGATAAATTGTCTATACTAATGAAAATAGTAGTTTGACGGAGAATGTAATACAGATCTCTGATGAAATCATCCCCTGCAATATTATTTTCTCCTCTCGTTGCATTAAGGGAAGGATGTGATAACAGTTTGGTGTAGATTAAAGTGGATTGAAATTAGTTTATGAGCGAAGAGGGATTAGAGGATTGGCTAGGATGTTATTGTTCTTCTATCTACCTATGTATTAGTGATGCATAGTGTGTACTTGTGTTAATGTAGCATATTAGATAGGAAAAAGGTTGGGAAATGATCTTGAAGTTGTAGGTGTAAGGGTATAGGGATTCTCTTGTTGTTAAATTACCTAAGGCAGTTGAGTTTGATGGTGAGTGGAGAGAGTTTAGTCTGTATCTAAGCTGAGAGAGTCTACGTTCTACTTATTTCACTTTAGTCATGAATTCTCTAAGGATCCTACGATTTCCAAGTCTACATTATAAATAGGACCCCATTAACAGTTTCCTTTAGCTTCGGATATAAATAAGTGCGTCTAAGTCAATGTATAACAGAGTAAGAGTATTAGAGATAGTCGTGTGACTGATAAATGTTCTATAGGATTGTTTTGATTGGCTCTGGCAGCTTAAATGCGTATGTGTCCACATGTATGTATGGTTTAAATGAGATTAAAAGAGAACAGGCCATGTAGTTAAGTCCAAGCAGGCAACCGTAATTTAATGGTAAATGATCAGATTGGTTTTAATTTGAAAAAAGATTAATTATCAGCACGAAATTATATTTCTCCTCAATTTAATTGCATGCTCAAGGAAATTGATGGAGTGAGGTTGGTTGGGCTTTAGTATGTTTAGTCTGACTGAGCTCATTTGTAACACGTTGTCATACGATTGCCCACCTGGTTTGATTTACCTCTGCTCAAGTTCCTTTTCTATGTTATTAGTGACTACAAACCAATATTTAGCTACCTAGTCATTTATTAGACAGACAGAGAGAAAGAACATGAAGCAATCTTTAGACTGTGTCCTATGGCCTTTGAAGAATATTAAGGAGAATTGTATTAGGAGTGGGCACCAGGGAGAAGAATGCTATAAGGAAATTTCTCCATCAGGGCACAGCAGAACATTCGTTTGCATCAAATGGCATGCATGCAAGGAAGATAGTGAAGTGAGGTAAACTTTTTAATCCTATTAGCGTCCCCTTGTCCTATTTTTCATGCAAGACACGTTAAGGATCAATTACAGAGACAGATTTAAAGAATCCAGTTGAACTACATGGAACTCTCTCGACGTAGTTTATAGTTCAGCTCTCTCTCTCTCTCTTTTGTTTGACTCGGAAATGTTCTATTAGTATTCGCTGGATTCATTTAGATTTAAGTGCGACCCGCAGTTGCGTAATCTATGTCCTAGCATTTGTAGATTAGTGCAAAGGCTACTACAATTAGTACTTTAAGCACAGTGCAAACTACTAAACTAAATAGAACACTATTATTATTCTTTGCATAGATCCTCATTTCACTGTCAATAATAGTATTAGAGAGAAAGTGTGTATGTGTATAGTTTATGGAGGAGAAAGGGAGAGAAACTATAGGGAAAGTCGTTATTTCTCAAGAAACGACTGAGATTAACTAGAGGATCCAGCAGCACTTGTTAGAAAGGAACATAAAACTTTTCAAAGAAACTAAGAAGCTACTCTTGAAGATGAGAGCTAATGAAAGAAATAAGCAATGTAGTAAAATATAGGGGTGTACTTTAGGTAGCTATCTACTTTTCTCCCATTATTATCCCTTTTGTAATTTAAGGTGTGTCGCTCCCAACCGGCACTGGCAAACTATCTTTGCTTTGTAATATTTTGCTTATAGAGTTACATATGACACTTGAAAGCCTCTATATCTATATATACATATGTATGAGCGGAGAAAATTCACAAATGAATTCCAAGAGAGATTCCGTGAGAGAAACTTGTTTTACTAGGGAAATAAGGGTAGGACGAGAAAATATTCGAGAACTATGCTCCAAGATAGTGAAAATAGGCGGATGAATGTAGGAATGTCATATGTATTATCGTAACTGTGACTATTATCATGTAACCGGAACGTAACGTAAAGGAAAATCTATTGCCTGCCTAATGTACAAGTGACTAGTCCTAAAGGGAGTGAACTAAAGCCGTGACGATAACTATAACTGTAAAACGATGATAATAAAAATATGGATTGTTCTCTCTCTCTCTCTCTCTCTCTCTCTCTGTCGACTAAATACATTTACAAAACGACTCGTTTCTTCCTTGTACCTTTTCCAGAGAGTTGTGTAACGAATGTATAATGTAAAGTCTTGTAAAGTCACATTCAGATGAGTTTTATTCCCATTTGGCGTTTAGGTCAAGTCGAATATGGGAATTATTATGCGAGGGACTAGGAGGATGAGGAAGGGGATGGCGCGGCCCAAAGGAGAAAGTGCATAAAAGCTAATGTAATAATAATAATAGGTATGGAAATGAGTTACACAATGGATTTGCTTAACTCAAGGAATTATATGGCCACCTTGAATTGATGCGATAGACGTTAAATGTTAAATCCTAGTTTTCTCTCTCTCTCTCTCTGAAGGTTACCTATGCTCATGTTGCATTCACCTCTCACTCAGCACCTGAACATAAAGAGAATAAATAGAAATAGGGAAATGTAGTTTAGGAAGGAACACATATACATACGTATGCTTAATAGTCGCCAAGAAACTATAATCTAGCTAAGAAATGAAATTTTATCTGATCTGAGAGCAATTACCCTTTCCTATGGAGAAGAGAACAAGTTCCCCCTACCTACACATTATATTCCTCTTCTGTGCCCAGGGAAAATCATAAAATAGAAAGTGAACGGAAAATCTTTGACAGAACAGATTAAGGAACAATAACCGTTTTTATTTGTTTTGACTTTTTCTTCAGTTTTCTAATTCATAAGCACATTGGATTAAAGAGGCTATAATAGAGGAGTGTGTTTGTACAGAGTCTATTACATGTTTTACGAGCGTGATAGGAAAATTGAGGAAAACGGAGCACGTTGTTGTTGTGAGCTCTGCTGGTCAGGATTTAACTTGAATTGAAATGTTGAGTGTGCAACTGGCTTTTAGATTAGCTTTCGTCAATTTGAGCCTTAGTCATTCATGTTTCATCCGCCTTCAGTTTTCTTTCAACACTATAGTACAGAACAGAGGTTGGATTTCCTGCTATGCTCTCTAGCTTATTTATTCTAGACTCCCTAATCCCAAAACATAAAATCCCAAGCATATCTCAAATGGGATTGAATGCATTTAACTTTTCTGTGTATGTCCATTGCTAGGACTTGTGATATTATAGTAGTTGTGAGTTGAACTCTGTTATTGGCTCCTATCATTATATTAGTATCTAGTGTTTGTGCAACTCGGGCTACAGAGAATTTACTACTTGAGCATGATTTAATAGTTTAGCTCTCTGTGTATTTTGTTGAACTAGTCGACATTTAGAATGCAACTTCCCACTGCATTGCCTTGGCTCTCTGGCTCACTGTTGAACGTGTACATACATGATCTAGTAACAATAACCTAAGCTCCTGCCTACACTCGACTTAGTAATTGATCCATATCGTGTCAATTTGTGCTCGAAGATATTTAACGCCTTTAACTTTGTTTGCAAGGGGATTTTCATCGGCTTTTACTCTCTCACTCACTTTATAGTCACTAGGCGCCATAGCCTTTGACTCTTGTACACTATTTCAACTCTGTTGTGCTCTCACTGTCGTCACACTTTTATTTACGGCATATGTCATGCCCTCTCTTTTTATTTCTCACACAGACTATTCCACTTTACAGACCTTCCTCTCCACTTCCCTTTTCCCTTGCTAATCCCATTACTTCCCAATGGAAACACTTCTATTTACAATTCTAACGACCAGTAAATATCTAGCCAACTACACACCTTCCCCACACTTCTATACATACTACAGGCTCATTTTTATCCACCAATACATTCTTAACTTTCAGCACAATAGACTTTAAAAGTCTAAAACTTACAATATAGTAATATCCACACAAAAATAACAGAAAATGCTTTTACTTCGAAATTCAACGAAATTTCAAAAATCTACTCTTTACTCATGCAAATCAATTAAATATCTTTTCTCAGCAAATTGAAATGTTGTGACCTTATGATAATAGTATTTAGCCAATGAAGTACATAGAGAATCTATTCAACTTAAAGATAGCTGATAAATTCCGAATTGTGTAAAAGTTTTAATATGAAAGCAAGACATTTAATTTACCAATTATATAAAACATTCGGAAATGAATTGTTTTTAGTGTATTTCTCTTAATATTCTTATTCTTTAAACGTCTCTCTGACGCAGTGGATCAGTATGAATATTGTCCGTACATTGTCAAGCACATTTCTGTACTGAATAAGTTATTTGTTCACATTGATAGTATTATGTCGTAAGTTTGAAAAAAGCAATCTGTGGAACTCGGAATTTAGCAGTAAAAACATGCAGAGTAGTGAAGTGGAGTTGTAGAATGGACACATGAGAGAGTTGTACATGGCATAAAGTAGACATTATAGGTGGATTGGTTTACTACTGTTGCTTTTCATGGAAGTATATATTGTAGAGTCACTCACTCATAGATATGGATTTATTATAAAAGAAAAGATCACGCAATTCGGTCCGGAGCTTTTTGCTCTAATGTAATATAATGCGATGTAACAGAACGTAATGTGAAGCAGTGCTAAGTAACTAAAGCGCTAGTTTACTTCACCTCTCTCTCTCTCTCTCTCTCTCTGTCCCTATATAATATTATAACTTCACATATGTATAATGTGAGTTAGTGGCAAAGAAAGCTTTATACTATAATATATGACAAAGACCTTAAAGTTTTTAGTGTCTAATGCTAACATTTGATATAAATGGGAAGTGGAGTATACTAGTTGTGCCAGAAGGGTATATAAATGTGCGCTAATGTTCCTCGGCACTATTTCTCACATACACACACAGAGAAGGATAGATATAAGTTCTCTATATTTTTTGAGACTGATTTATTGCCAGGTTGCCATGTGGGAAAATGCAATTTGGACTGATTTTACGTTTTTTATTAATGTGAATTTTGCATGACATTCTGGAGCTCACCTTAGTCAGTGAGTTGAGTTCACCAAGTAAGGCATAGTGTAAGGACTAAGGAAAACAGTGCAATGCAGACTCTTTTTCTCTCGGAACTCTTTTACTAGTTTTACTAGCTCGACTACTCAATTGCAATGCAGAGCTTGGCTACGCTTTATTTTACTTAGCTTTAGTTTCAATCCTACGTTTGAATTCATTTCTGAATTTCTCTCATGCTTTCTTTCCTATTTCTTTTGATATATGATCAGTTGCTCCATTAGTATGTATACATTACCTATATTATAGGTACCTATATAAACTCTAAGACTGTGTAAGATATAGTTTGTATAATGGGATAGGTACCTAGTAATATAAAGGATAGCTAAGTTAACAGCGCAATTTCATTACCAAATATAATATCAAGTAACAGTAAGTATGAAAGAATTGAGCGGAATCCGTTCGGAACTGACAGGACTTGAGAAAACTCATTCATTCTCCATTGTCACTAAATAGAAAGCCTTTCTTATGTAACAGATTATGTAGAAATTCATTTGCATTAGCCCACTACTAAATGTATGTACACACCTACTATAGACAAATATTATTAGTTGCTGTTTATTATGGCCGAGAGTCACACTGCTGCTGTGCCGGAGTTTTGTTCGTTGCCGAAACTAATGCAGGAGTACATAAACATTTATTATTATTTCAGGTAGGTCCTTTCCTTCCTTGTTCAGACTAATGTCTATGCGTGGCTATTATGTTCAGTAGGCTTAAGCCGACAAGCAATGAAATGACATGACAGCCAAAAGCCTCTTGCTCTTTCTCTAAATATACTACTCCTAAGAATGCAATCCAATGAACAATCATCCAGCCAGTGTCAGAATTATTTTACTCCAAATCATACTAGTGCAAAATACAGTGTGGCTAGAAAGTCACTTTATACCATAGCATTTTCTCCTGTCTCCAATCACCACAGCATTTTCTCCTGTCTCCAATCACCACAAAATGCTCAATCTATTCGATATCTTTGAATTGACCTATTTATTATGCAAAGTAGTTTCCAATTGGTTTTTGAACTATGACACAACAAAGAACCAAAATATATCAGAAAAGGAACTGTTAAAAAACTTAGGGCAAATATCGTTCAGAAAAACGAAAAACGATTTCGAGAGATGACACTAAGTGATAGTACATCGTCACAACTTTCGATATTGAATCAATATTTAATTTGATAATAAATTAAAATGAAGTTTTAGGGAAAGTTCTATGTGACTTGGCTTTCTTGACATACTGTAGTAGTGCAAAATAATTATTAGTACTATTGACTATTATATGCTATAGTCATAATTTGCATATCTGTAAATTGAGCACCTCTCTTCAAAGTAAATAGAATATTTGTACTATTTGATTTAACAAGTATTTATGAATATATTAGCTTTGTAGGGTTTATGTTGAGAGCTAATTGTGAGTGTGCTAACATAACAAACTACATTACACGCACATCTTACTCCCGAGCTGAGAAAAGCTCATTGTTCCTCGTCGAGACTTAAGGCTTGACTTGACTTGACTTTGATTTGATTTTCTCCTTTTCTTTGACGGAGAGGCGGGAGGTGTTGTTTTTACTATCGCAATATTTTATGTTGATTACGTTGCATTCTGTTATAGCTCTGTCATGTCAAGGAACTCTTTTCCAGTCACTCAAAGTCAGCGAATGTCGTGTGATACAAAGCAAACAAATGCAGGGCAGGGATTACAAATTATGCAAACTGAGAAAGCTTAGTCATTTCTTACTTTCTTTCCATACACACACACTCATAGCTACTACTACTGTAGAAAGTCTTGCACAATAGCTTCTGGTACTTAACAGACATGTCACTCTAATAATTTAGCAAGAGTAATATGTTCAATAATGGAATAAATTGCCAATAAACTAACTACTTGCCTTTTTACAACTTGGATACAAATGACCTGTCCATTATAATATTTAATTTATTGTAGAGACACGACTATTGTAACGAATGGTCATTTTGAGTGGTGGGCGTAGTGGGCTGATGTTTCTATTCTTATTTTTAATGTCTACACACTCTATAGACTAACTACAAAATAATTTAGCCCACACTTTTGATACATAAATAATTAGTAGTTTTTTAGCGTGTATATGTTCATGGATGTATATAATGGAGTTATTAGTAATAGTGCGTCATAAAAGGAAAGCAAGGTTGAACATCGGCCTAACAATTAGGAACAGACATTCGATATCCCCATTTGTCTTAATAGTATATTTTAGTGTTCATATATGGTAGCTATATGCTTATTATTTCAAAATTTCTTCCATTTGTTTAGATAGAAAACATAGAGAGCATTAGTTGAGGATATCAAAAGGGAATGTGAAGGGCGTAGGTACACATTGCTCCACAGAGCATCTATTTACATTAGAGAGAGCCACCGAAATTTCAGGTTCCGTAAAGAGGAGGATAATGCCCAAAAGAGAAAATACTAATATTAATGTTATTGCTGAGGGTAGGGCCTTTCCTTTAGCGTTTTAGGATTACTAGTCTCTCTCCTTTTGCCTTTCATCCTTTTCATTGTATTTCTCTTGTCTACGATCATAGAGAGCGGAGAAATATTATGACAGTGGCCCTATATCTTTACCTATGTAAATATAGTGCATAATGCATAGATTAGTAGGACAATGGAGAGATAGTTTGCATAGATTCCTGCCTAGCATACAGATTTCATGTCCTGATGTGTTGTGATGTTAAGTTTTCCTGTTGTGCCATCGTGGGTTCTAATACCCATGGTTCCACTGACTACTGACCCAGTGCCAATTATGCAAATTAAATGACGTCCTATCAGGAGGTGTACTAAAATCCAAACGATATATATAATGTAGTCCACAGAATCTCCCTACTCTCTGGATGAGAATACAAATGGATCCATATCGTCAACTGATGACTTTCTCTATGAACATAGCTCCTTTATATACAGCCACTAATACTCTATTTCACTACTGCTAGAGACTCCTACGGATATTGCATTGGTATTTGTAGCCAGCATTGCATGTTTTTGTTTTATTTATATTTATTTATTGAGTTGGCGAGCCGTTTTGTTCCGACTTCCCTTTGACTTTGGCAAAATATCGTGTGGATTCCTTTTCACTATCATATCTCTCGATAGTCTTCTGTAGATTTTGGCCAGAGTTCCCCCCGTCGTACCTAAGGTTTTCGGTTGACACGAAAAAAGACAAACTACACGTCAGGATAATATAACGAGCACAAAGTGTGTACAAATGGTGTTAGGTAGCTACAGGGCTCACTCTACATATTTCTCTATGCATTTGGCATGAGTATAAAAGAGGGCAGAAACTTGGATTTTGGATTTCAGGCCGGGTTAGCTGACCTCCTCCTACCCTCTGCAATCTCTCCAAAAATTCGCTCGATACTCTAATGCATAAAATTTCTGGACAACTTCTTATTTTCTTAGGATTGATCACTTTTTCGAGTAATTGAAACGCTTGTTGAGTGTAGCGAGTCAAAGGCTTTTCCAAAGTCAAATTTTTAAATTGCATGTGTAACATTTAAACACTCAAGGCATTTAGCAAATAGGAAATGTTCATTTGTGTAATATTGGATACGGTGTGCTAATAAGTTTATGATTGTAAAAAGTATGTCAATTGCTAGTCAACGTAGATTTATTGCTAGAAAAGGACGTTTATTTTTAAACGTCGACTGAAAAAGTAGTTCAGAGAGTTGAGTTTGAAGTCAATCCAAGCTGTTTGCAAGGAGTACATGCGAATTTTGAGGAAAACATACATTGCCTGTCAACTTTGCATTATCTAGCTGCACATTGTCATTGCCTTCTTGATTGAAGATTAAGATTAGGCAGTAAGTGAAGTGAAGTCAGTGATGTCTGGACTTTTGTTATATAGGTATACTATAGCTACCTACTTATAGTTATAGCTATTAATAGTGTAAGGGATATCGAATGTGAGTGAGAGGAAAATTCGTAGTCACGTCTTGAAAATCTACTTAAGTGAGCTTAGAAGGGACATGAAGTGTAGCCAAAGGTTTTTTATCAGTGCGATGTGATGACTGTCAAGTTAGTCTGGAGCAACTTCTTCAACACACTACTCCATTCTTCTTGGGTAGAGAAAGAGAAAGTCGACATTTGGAGAGTCAGAACATTGCTGCTGTGCTAATCCGGAAAAGTTAAGATTAGAAGATATAGTAGTAAAAGTGAAGTGAAGTCAGAGAGTTAGGGCACTGGAGTAAAGAAATCAATTGGATTGATCATTAGTTTCCCGTTGCCCTCATCTAAATTTCCCTTCTCCGTCTCTTTGCTCTCTTTCCAAAAAGTAGTTAGGTTAGTTACATATGCAAGCGAGCCTTGTTGGTTGAGTGTAGGAGAGAAGTCCATGTGCAATTCACTAGAATTTTATAGTGATAAACTTTCTTTGAAAGTTACGTAGTGCTGCATTGCGTTGCATTTAACTGAGCATTGTACGTATAGGTAGGTAGTCTAAGGCGGAAAATGTATATATATCCTTCACATCTGGATTTATTTATGCATCTGCGAAAGAATTCAATATACTTTTCTCCTGTCTGTTCTCCTCCAGTCAAAAGTAAAGAGTGATAGTGGAGAAAATTCCTGTGGAATGCTTTCCTAGTTTTCCATTCAACTGTAGCCCACTTTTCCCCTTTTGTTAATAGTTCGGTCAGCTCTGCAGTGAATGAGGTGAAACAAACTCACGTGCGTAACAGAAAGCCTCTACATTATAACCACATTCTACTGTAGTATCTATATGTCTAGTTCTAAAACGTTATTTTCCCACCTATCATTAGTTAAAATGGAAAATAGCTGTATAGTGAACTGCTGGATTAGTATAGATTAGAAAGATGTGGGAGAGGTAAATCAGTTTTATTTGAAAAACAAGGAAGGAATGATGAAAAGTGGCCTTTATTCCGTGAAAGTGCATTGCATTAAATTACATTGGGACTCTCTCCTCCTGAACATTCCAGTTTGATGTTTTATTTCACTTAGCTATAAAGCTCCTATTTTATCATCTTTTATATATACGTGGAATGCTTTTGAGGAGAAAAGTTGTTTAGAAAAATTTGGACGTTTAACTGCATCTATATGTGATAGTTGAGTAGTCGTCATCGGATCCGCACTACATATTATTAGCTCAAATTCCTATAATATGAGTCTGGTTGAATGTTGAAGGGAGAGCGGAGTTGCTTTCCCTAGCTATAAACTCTGTGCTTATGGTAGACGGGAGGAAGAAAAAGTGGAATGAAAGGAAGGAAAGTCGGAGTCACTCTGTTGGATTCCAGTTGAAAGTTTAGGACAGACGGGAATGAGCTATGTGAAAGCGTATGGCAATGAACATAGCGTAAGGTTACCATTCCAAACGGAAGTTACGCCGTTCCACAGAGTTTCTCTCTTCTAGCCACCTCTCTTGCTTGGTGAGAGTGAAACGGAAAGTACACAGGCATTCCTCTTTCTGTTTTCGTTTGGTACGGACGGACGCGAGTTCTCTGGCACGAACTATTAGCTAA